>PNEQ01030478.1:0-30461 GCA_003012365.1 Medauroidea extradentata | reverse complement strand
AAATTTTTTTGGAAATTAATAATTTTTTGAAATTTTCGAAATTTTGGAAAATTTTGGTAATTTGACACTCAAGGTCAAGGTTAAAGGTCAAGGTCATCCAACATGGCGGCCGGGGACGTGACGTCACAACATCGCGGGTGGTGCCACACTGTGCCACACACCGAATCCATGTGCCAGAAGGAACTAAATCTATCTACTGCCATCGTAATGGTTTTTCATAGTTTTTGGACGGCCAAGTAAAGATTGTTAAGCCAGGAAGTCCGTAGATCGTTTAGAAGAGTCTACGAGGCCGAAATGTAATTAAATTTTGAGAGCGCAAAATTTGAAGACGGCAGCGTCGGCAGCTTGGTGACGCCATTTCCGTAAGAGACGTGATTAGTATGACGCCGTCTTGTTTTTCCGCACCAGACACTTTCTTTACTATAAATTAGTGCATTTTAAGCAGTGTTAATATTTGGAATGAACTAGGAATAACTTTGATTTTGAAGAGTAACTATGATTTTCGGTTTTATTAGGACTTTTGACCCAATTGCCTTGTTTTATGAGAACTCTCAAGCCAACCGCTCAGAAAGAGACAGAGACTAGTCGCGGGCATTTTAAATAACTTATTTCGTGTTGTGAACAAGACTAAAGTTTTACAAATAATTAAAACAATTTTTTTTTGTTTTTTTAATTGGAGAAACACTCATTAAAGAACTCTGATTTTGAACCTTTAAAATTACGTTAATTGCATTTGCATTACACATGGTAATTTTTTCTTAAATGTTTCATCACTTTGAAAACTTTTCAAGGAATATTTTCTCTATTTCGGCCTAAAATTCAAATTATTAAGGATGTGGTAGTTACCTACACTGACAAGCTTACATAGCTAATAATTTTCAGTTTAAGTCAGCATTTTATGTTTCCTGAATTATTTATTCTATCATGTTAGTTATTTGGACTAAATAAATATTGTTCTATTTTATCTCCTTTTGTCGAATTATGGTTCTCATGTGGATGAAAGTACGTACTAATAATTATTGTTTGTTGAAACCAGATGTGGCTTATATATATTATTTAGGTCAAAACCAGTAAGAGTTCATGTATGCTTTTAAGGCACTTCTTACAGAATTATTATGCTACACCACAGTACACAACACCCATATTATTTTACTCAGTAGTACCTTAAGTAAAGTGTGCACAATAGAAAGTTATAAACTTTAATATTAATACAATGTGTAATTCTGCATTAACATTGCACTTTATTACATTAACACTCAGTGAATAAAAAATTTAGTTTATCATACCAATAAGCATTTTGAATTTTTTATACACATGTTTTAAACTCTACTTCTGATTTATTCAAAAAATTGAAATGATGCCAAATACTGCTTTTATTTACTGATTTGCGCAGATCAAAACTGGAAGTGTTTTCTATAAGGTTAAATAAACTCCAAATTTAAAATGCCCAAATACATGCAGGGTTTTACTCACAGGTAAGTAAACTCACACCTCTTCAGAACAACCGATAGTAAATTGTCTCACATTACAATTATCATACTTACCCACATATTGTATGCTCTTATGCACCCTATATTTTCACGTCAGAATTTGTAGTAAAAAAATTTTAGGTAACATTTCAAGTGGTTATTCGTCTTGGGAGCACAAAAGTGGTAGTGTCTCGGATGCACGAAAGTGGTCATTTGTCTCGTGAACACGAAAGTGGTTCTTTGTCTCGGGAGCAATAAAAGTGGTTCATCGAAGCTTCGAACTACCCTCGAAGCGAATATTGAGCAGCTTAATATTCGATTCGTCTTCGAAATTTCGAAGCTTCGCACACCCCTATAATTTGAACTGTAGATCGTCCAGGTCACATATTTTCATATCAGAGTTGCCGCGATGTGTAGTTGTTCCATTCTCTTCATGAATGGTGCCGTACAAGTTACGTTACAATATAAATTGATGTCCGCAGTATTTTCCGCAATTCCTGATGCTCGTTGACTTTGCCGAGAGTAATGTTTAAGGCGCGTTAATTGCTCAACATAGCAATCCTTGAAGCCACATGCTTCTACCATACTCATACACTGTGCCAACTTAGACTCTCGACGTCCGTCGACCACGGCACAATCCCAGACGTCTTACTCTGTTGATCGCTGCTCGCCAAGTCCTGGCGTTCACGTCACGCACCGGCTACCGCGCACACAGAGCTCCTCGCGGGCACTTCAAGCAACTCGTCTATGTGGGCTATATTCGTGGGCTTATTATAATGTATGAAACCTCTGTCCATACTTAAACTAATCCTATTTGCAATACAATACAATAAATCATATTATAAAAGTAAATATGAAATGTGCCGTTTAGTATACTTGTGATAAATATTGAAGATATACACACTCATTAAGTTACTTTCTTGGGGTCAGGGTTTCCAACTGCTACACGACACACAACTTGAGACAACACCATTTGCCTCATAATATGAAATTTTTGGATTTTTGGCAACAGCGTGCGCCAAAACAAGGACAGTGCTTATGGCAATTACTGTCCGTTAAAAAGAGGGAGAGAAAGCCAATATAACTATGTACTGTAATTTAAGCGTGAGACACTCTACACTTACAAAATTATCTCTTTTTAACGGGATTATATGTCAGACACTTTGTTGTGTTTCTAGCATACAACTCACTGCATCAAACTATCAGTAAAGATGCTATAGTATAGAGGTCTTGAAAATAATTTCAATACTGTATTTAATAACACTCATATGAAACATCCTGCAATAAAACGAAGGTAGAGAAAGCATCTTACGCATGTTAATAGAGTGAAATGTTTAGATTAATTAGTGAGCTTGCACTTCATTAGATTCTTAATTTGCTAGGCGAGAGGAATTCATGCAACTTGTTTCAACTCTGAGTGTACTTACATATAATAACTGTGACATTTTTCAAATAATGAAAAGAAGAACTCCGCAACATAGTATTTCAAACTATCCGGCAGTTTTTAACTAGACTGATGTGCGGACCGCTACATAATAAAAATAAGAAATTTCCGATTTAAAATACATTTACATAAAAGCTATGACGGTAGCCAGTTATTAATGAAAATATACTAATATTATTTTAGTTTTCGTAGAAAGGCTAACGTGTTACTTCACAATGTTAAAATAATGGAATAAGTTGCGATTCATTTAGTAGTTTTCAACACTTGCATTCAACCATTGTAAATATCTCAGACTTTGAATAACCACTATATGTACAAACAAAATAGTAAAACTATATCAGTGAGATACTAATATTCATACCTGGGGAAGTTCATCAGACAGATACGGCAGTTTGAACACTATGGTGAACGAGCCTGTGAAAAGCCAGTTACATTACTGGTGGAAGTCTGTTTTAGCCACGCAGTAAGTTGGTGGGTTTTTCAAAGTCACCACCTTTCCTCTGCGTTTTACAAACGGGCTTGGGACCGTCTTAGGCCGCATTAAATATGGTTCCACTACTGCCTCTCCAGCAGCACAGTGGAGTATGTTCTCTCCTGTTTACAGGCGCATCTGCTGGGTTGGTCTTGAGACTTGTACTCAGCAATGCCAACCTAAACAATACTAAGGTCCCTAACAATACAGCAACAACTAATACTCGCAAAATGGTCCTTTCAGTTCCGAGCAAGGTTAGTGTGCACTCATTGCTCGCCCATATAAGTTGCACAACCTGGGTCCTTTGAAATGTTTCTTTGTTCCTTTTTTCATGCATTTCTCGCCCTTATTATGTTTAACAACCTGGGTCCTTTGAAATATTTCTTTGTTATTTTTTTGCATGCATTGCTCGCCCATAATATGTCGCACAACCTGGGTCCTTTGAAATATTTCTTCATTCCTTTTTTGTACATGCATTGCTCGCCCATATTAGGTTGTACAACTTCAGTCCTTTAATAATTATTTTATTTGCACTTTAATCCATTGTGCTGTACTTGCAAGGTTTCCAGCGCAGACGCTGGCCGGAATATTTTGCGAGTTTCCTGCTTCTACGTATGTACTTAAATTTAACTATTTGTACTTACCATACGTTTCGCTCTTGTGTTGGTATTTGCATGCAGACACTTGATTTCTGGTGACGGGTCATGATTTCTTGTACTCCACAACCTAACTGTATATATAGGGTTTGTATAGCAACAGCAACAGTTAATACGGAACAATGTGTATCAGTACCAAGTGTATAATAATAGTTACTGCGTGGCAACCAAATTTGTGTCTGCTGTTAACAATCCATATTTTCAAACATGTCACTCAATAATGTTTTAAATTTTCCTTATAACTAAATGTTTAAAAACTGTTCTTATATGTAATTTCAGTAAAAATCATTTTATTTGTTTTAGTATTTCTTACCGTTAGAATTCATTTGTTTTTTTGTTTTTTTAAGTATGTGTATTGCGAATACGTATAAGTATACTTATTTTGACTAAAATAGTGAAACTACGCTATTATGTGGGGTTCCTGGAAACAAGGTTAGACAAAATACAAGCAAGGAAAACTAGCCAAGATAGCAGCACTTAGCGTTTGTTGGTGTGTGTGTGTGTGTGTGTGTGCGCGCGTTTGTACGCGTGTACACACAGCCACACACACCTAAACACACATGTCACATGTACTCATATAAGGATCTGAAAGATTCTGCTGTGTGCAATTCGGGAAGATACACACCTAGGAGGGCAAGTTCTGTCTCTCTCGTGTTGGAGGGCGGAGTACGAATGTTTAAAACATGGAAACTCTTGGCTTCTTGCATAAATGATACTTCTATTTTTACTATGGTTTTCGTAATGCACCACAAGGTGACCCGTGTAACAAAAAGATGCTCCTGTTGCAACTGTCTAGGAGCCATCGTTTTCGTTCAAATCACAAATGATGCTGCAGCGGTAGTCCTAGAAGCAACTATTAATAATTGTAATGTCGATTTTCTACTCTGTACTGCACACATCTAATTTCACATGCACGAAGTATTGTGTATGATCGTAGGTAAATAAACCGGATTATGGTGTAATACATGTAGATTTCATGGACACAATGTCTCTTAACTACCCTTCACAACAGACTGTCGATGTGACTGTTATCCACAGCACTGCACCCTACGCCGCATGGACTCACGTATTTGTTGGAACACCCCTGGTTGTTGCCGGATTACTTTGCAGGCATGGAACACGCGTTACCTTAGTGTATCCACATCGTGTATGGGTGCTGCATACACCATGGACTTCACATGTCCCCGCAGCCACAAGTCTGAAGGGTTAAGATAAAGGGTTAGGGCAGGCTAATATATTGGCCCTTCCCGACCCATCCATCGCTCATGAGAGGCCCGTGTTACCTGTCGCCATACCTGTAGCTGAAGATGGGCTCTTGCCACCGTCGTGCATGTGTAGGCGTTCTTGTAGTGGGACATCCTCCATCAACAAAGGTAATTGGCGAGTTGTTCGAGGTCTCCTACCATCCCGTGTTCGTGGTGGAAAGGATCTCGTTTCGGAAAGGCGCTGTAACACGGAACTAAACATCTATTCTGATGGTGTACGGCGTCTTGTATATTTGGCGACATACACGGTACGTGCCCGTCGGTTGCTTCTATGTGCCTGCCCGTAGCAGTAGACCATGTCCGCCATAACCTGTGTCGAATAGTAGATCTCTATTATGTGTTTCAACCTGAAGACAAGGATACGAACACACATTACAGTACAGCGGTGTCGCTACAGTGTATGCCCCATTTGACGCTACACGTGTACACCACATCGAATGAACATACCTGACATACAGTACATGTACGTACTGTAGCAAGCCGTGATATTTGTAACGGTTCTTGTATTGCGTCCGTGCTTCATACACATGCAAACACGATGTGCGTGGTCTCAATCGCCTCGTTACCTCATTCGTTACTTGCCAAAGAGCTCGGTGTGCAAGATATGCTCCTCGTACGAACTAACAGCACAACTCGGGAGACATTATGTTTATGGCGAAATGCAATGCTTAATGATATTAGGCTCTACAAATCAACAGCAAATGCTGCTTGATACCTTCCAAGCTTATGAAAATAGCAGGGGTGGCTACCCTCTAATTGCATACACATTGTTAACCAACAGAAATTCCGAGCATTTGAAGATGATTTATTAAGTACTGTTACCTGTCCAACAAAAACATGCTAATGTTGCATCTACCTAGGACCCTTCGTTTACGTGCAAATGCAAATCACAAATGAAGTATCAGCAAAAGTCCCAGTAACAACACAGTCACACAGTCACATATTCTGTACACCTGTGTCCATTACACAAACAAAAGCCATAAAAAGACATCGTGTTGCAATACATAAAACTTTACGAACGTTTTCCCAACTCACGATATCATTATTAATAGTTGCTTCTGGGACTACCGCTGCAGCTTCATTTGTGATTTGAACGAAATCAATGGCTCCTAGACAGTTGCAACAGGAGTACCTATTTTGTCACGCAGGCAACATTACTCAAGAAACCAACTTCAAATAAATGGAAAAACCTAACGGTAAAATAGTTTCATGCAATTAGGGCAGCCATCCATGCTACTTTCTTAAGGGTGGAAGGTATCAAGCACTATATGCTGTTGGTTTGACGATCCCAACAGCATTAAGCAATGTTGACAGTATTGTTTTTGTATGTGGCATAGTTTTCCATGTTTTGGGAAATTACGACTTTAAACGTTCATCTTTAACTGGTCATAACGCCCTTAATATTGAGTTTAGGCGAACAGTGTACGACATGTTTTCATATTCTTTTGTTGCATACTACAACCTGTGTAAATATCGGAAGGTATTTTCGAGACATCCTGTATATATATAACGATAGACTCATTTAGTAAGTGTGTTTTGTGACGAAAATTAAGACATAGGACTAAGAAACTAAGGTACACATTGCCTGTTAGTAGCGTACTCGTTTATTGGTAACATGCTGTTAGAGCCACGTTGACGAGTTATTCGTTAATGTTTGTGACACCACAAACGTGATGACGAGAAGTTCGGCAGTGTTTGTGAGAGACTCGTCAGTGTTGGCAACCACTTCACCAGTGACGTCTGTGACCTTGACCGTGGCGACGAGATATTCGCCGGTGTTGCCGACCACTTTAGCCGCGCCTGCGACTTTAACGACGAAACTGGCTACATCTGTAGCTGGGACATCGGAACATATGTTCCGCAACTGCTACGAGGACTTAGTACTCAAGTTCGTAGTGCGACGAAACTGGGCTGCGTGAAAGCACGGTGTTTAATGTAACTATTAATGCTGACTGACACGCCTGATCGAACACTGCAAGGTTATGGCAAAGACACTTTAAATAAGTACTTTATGTATTTTCAAGGGTTTATATGATTTTTACATAAAGTGATATATATATATATATAATGCAGTAATTAAACTGTACCTACTTTATAAACTATGTCATGTGTTTACCTCAAGTGGTATTATTATTTAAATTTGATTTAAAATGGTAAACAACTTAAATATGATGGAAAGTATGTAAATAAATTACAATGAAATATGAATTCACTAATGAATTAAAGTGACAACTATTTGAAATTGTGATGAGTTAGATGAGGGAGTGTGAGTTCTTAAGTGGAGGGGAGGTGATGGGGAAGACAGGGAATTGTCAAGGAGAGGGGTAAATATATATCACATCACAGTTACACGTAACCTAGTCAGTTGTCAAGTGAATACGGCAGAGGATGGATGCTAGCAACCATGTTCTAAGTAGTGTAATGGTCGTGGGTCGACAAAATGACCTCTTGGATGTAGCATCATAAGAAATGTAATTTAGTTATGAAACCGTCAGTTTTTACTAATATTTTTAATACAGTGATTGAATTTGTCGCATATCGTTAGGGGCATATGTTAGATGTAGCCCACAGGGTTTAAGTAATTTATGTTATGTTCATTGATTTTATTTAATTTGAAATAAATATTAAGGTTTAATAAACCTAAATTAAATATTAACAATATCATCAATTCTAACTAAGAAATTATCGATTGATTTTTTTTTATTATTTATGCTCAGTACGTGACCTCAATCTGGCTCGTGAACAGCAGGGTCACGTGCCTGCTATGAAGAGACTGGGATCACATTATATTTCGTGTACTCGAACGAAAGAAAGAAATATTTGGTTTTATAAAATGTAAATCTTGGATATTTTTGAAAGAAAAAAGTTTTTTTTTTTTTTTTTTTTTTTTTTTTTTTTTTAACAAATGTAGTGGACAAATGTTAGCTGCTGAGAGACGCCAAGACACGTGGTTCACACTTACCGACGTACTTGCATAACCGACTTTAGCCTCTAAGCTTATCACACCGGAGTTCAATATACCATTTCAACGCCATGTTTGTCTCTCTGAAGCGAGGTGTATGTGTACGACATGTGACCATCAGTACCTGATTGTGATTATTATTCATAGTGGCTTCAGGATAAGACGCTAACAGAAGGAAACGTAGCAGAAATGTAGGTCAAGTTATAATACGTTCCTTGGTAAGCTTGATATATGATATATATGTGTATATATATATAAATATATATATATATCATATATCATATATCATATATCATATATCATATATCTTAAGCTCGGAGGCGTAAGACTCTATGTCCAGTGTTTCTAAAAATGAACTTTTCAACATAAACATTATCACAATATTAAGCACTTTGTAATGGCATACCGTACAACACAAAGTCCGTTTTGTATCAAAAAAGCACATTTTTTGGAGTGAAACAGCTGAATTCAGTAGTGAATCACACTCTTGAAACTGCCCTCCTGAAGAATATGACTTTTGTAACATATTTTCTTATGCTGTAAAGATACATACACACACGCACACACACGCATATTATATATCCTGGGAATGATGCAGGGTCGCGGTAGCAGAAAATAGGTATGAAAACTGGTAAGGAATCCCGTTCTCGGACATCGTGTATGGGTGGCTTAATGACCTCACCGTGTACGAGATGTAAGGTCCTCGTCTACCTGGTTAGTGGAACAGACTGTACTTGCCAAGCGGAAGGTAGGGGTAGGGGAGTGAAGGGTTGAGGGTAAGGTCGGGGTGTAATAATCTCGCCATGTTAACGAGGGCCAACTGCGGTCCAGAGTTGGGCGGGAGCGGATGTCTGATTGGCGCAGTGCAGTGGCGTGAGGGACGGAGGAAGTACCAGAGAGGGGAGAGGGGCGGTGTGGATATTGCAGCATGAACAGCAACATCCTCCCCGCAGTTAGGTAGTTGTTATCACAGGTGGTCCGTGTGTATCCCTACCAACTATACACAAAACTAACATCCTTGCAAACTTCCAGACTATGGAAACTTGGCTTGTTATACAGTTGGCTACACCGTCTATTGACCACAGTTCCCTGCAGGTAGACATTGTAATTGTTGGAGTTCGCTGCAGCTCATTAAGATGGCCGCCTCTTGGGCGGGTTTTGCGCGCTCGAGTCGTTGAGGAGCGGAAGCAATAAGGACGACACAGCACATGCATCGTGCCTTCCCCTAGTCTCTAGGCGCAGGTCACAAAACTGACGTGCAGCCTTCTCGCCGACAACTATGAGATGTTTGAGATCATCACGTCATTTTATAGCTTTATATTCAACATGGCGGTGTACTGTACACGCATATACCTTTTCAAAACATTATGAAACAAGATTTTCATACCGAAAAATGACCTCCGAAATATCCATTTTTGCCGTTTTAGATCGCTGTAAAACGGAGGGTCTGATGCCAACTGAATCAAGTCCTTTACCCTTAAATGCTTGGAAAAATAATTATAAAATTTTGACATTAACTATAAAATTCGGTATTGTTGTACGTAAAGAAGTTCTTATTACGTTCTTTAATAGTGTTTATTTGGTCGTATATACGTATAATTTGGGAGGAAAGAAAACAGTTTCACGGTTTAGGAAGGGAATAATGACTTGGTTCACAATGGCATCAGACCATACATGAATGTTCTTCCTAATCAGACATTTCTCATGCGAGGTGAGCAGTTTTCTAAACCTAGTACAGGCTGTAGCTCTGCCCGCGGCTCAGCTTACTGCACATGTGGTGCGCAGGCAAGAGTAGACCTTATAGACCTCGTGCTTCAGGTCCCGATCACTTAACTAGTCCAACATCACGCTAATTGTATCTGCAATAGTATCACGTCACTGCAAGTCTTGAAAGCCAATGGATTGAACTAAAGATGCCAGGATGAACGTTACTTCTTTATAGGTCATTCGGGATAAAATGAGCGCTGAAAATGTAACCTTTGAACAACGTCACTATAGCCGCCATTAGCTCTAGTTGCCAAACTGCTTGTGTGGTCGGCAGCGAAAATACGTACCATACTTCGGTGTATTTGTTAATTTAAATACAACCACGCGGAAACAAACACAACTAAAGTCGACATAATTGTATTTGATATTTATATACGTTTTTTTTTCAAACTGTATAGATTCCTACTAACTTTACAGTTTATCTAACATGTGCATCAAGTGAAGAGGCCACAGAGGTTAGATATTTTCTGTTGTTAGCCGTTACACGCGGAACGATACAAATTAGCTGAAAATGTAACCTAAGCAGGGATTTTTAGAGTGTTCACTTTATTCTGAAACACCTATACCTTAAGAAAAGACCACCTCTAGCGACCCTGATGTCGACGACACGTAAAGGCCAATGAAGATCACTCGGAAACTGAGCGTCAAAGACCTGAACATATCATTTTTCATGTCCGCCAATTTTTGAAGCCATTCGATAGAATTTAAGGCAAGCTTCGAGTCCATTGGAATATTTTTTTTTACCTTACGTGAAAAAAAGTTTTCTAGAATAGCTATCTACTGAGATAAAAGTATACGCGAAAGTGTTGATTTAACAGACGAAGTCTTACTAATGAGTATTTTTAATCGTTAATTTTTGAAAGTTATTAAATGAATATACGCTTTATTAGAATAATAACAGTGATTATGTAAAGAAAGTAACGGGAATGATGGACATTGGATGGAAGGGAAAATAAAAAATTGTTATAAAAAGCGCTTATTTACCTACTCTCGATAGGATGTAGCTAGTTGTCATTCGGAATATATCCTAATACGTGGTAATTATAAGTGCATTTATATTTCAACAGATATGCCTATATTCAATTTTACCAATTGGTACGATAATAATGTTTACTGTAAGGTCAGTGTCATTATAAAGTACATAGAACTTGGTTTCTGACTGTCTCCGGATGAAAGCCACCCACTTAAATTTTGATGAATATAAGTAGTTAATAACGTATTATGAAATGTTTTCTTTGTGGTGTCCTTAGCAAAAGGAAATTTAAGAATAAATGTCCTTTCAATCACAACTTTGTAAAAATGGTTTATCTGGCTGCCCGAGAGTGTAACAAGACAGGGCCCTTTTCTTTTCTCATTGCCACAGCTAGGAAACTTGTTAGATAAAGACGTGTTTAACTGAAGGGAGCTCGTTAAAAACTTTCATAGGTAGGCAACGTACAGACAAGACCAATCCGGAAAACATTCACTTACGTTATTTTATATTGGCCATTTATGTCAGCCGTTGTAAGTACGACGCAAAGCGATAAGAAAGTTAATTTTCATATAGTAAATGTACGTTCATAAAGAGACACTACATATTTCTAGTAAAGTTTACAGTTATGTTCATGGTTTGAACACTCAAGAGACATACCAGCTCTTGCAGTTTTCGAAACACGACATTTTTCATATTAAATCCACTGCAGAGTTCGTGGTCTGTACAATTAAATACATATCTTCTCATATTCTTTTAAACTATTATAGAGAGAATGCTTCACGTCGAAATACACAGCATTACAGTTTAGTGTCAAGTCAGTTCCCATGCGTAACGAGACATGATAAAGTGCATGGAAACTCAGAGCAAACTTGACGGCTTCTGGCTGGGCAGGAGGGTTGAGGCACGGAAGAAACTGTTACCTCAATCGTGAACGGGCACATCAACTGTGAAACAAATAAAGTTCAACTCTTACCAGATAGTGAAGCATACCCTATTACAAGAAGCAGACACATATCTGACGAAGTCGATCGACAAACCAACAACTGAGATGTCGAAGAATATGCGTCTCCAATCGCGTGGGGCTTAACACCAAGCTGCCATCAAATCCAGGTGCCTGGGAAAAATCTCTTCTGAACCTCAATCACGTAATTCCGGATGTTCCACCTACGTAATTGATTCACATGTAGGATAAAAAGTGGGTTGCCATGGCAACTGCACGTAACAAACTCAAAGCTCACCGACGACGCCCGAAAAGTGTAACAAGAGGCAACTGGTCGGTATAAGACTAGCTACGTCAGAGGTACAACCAGCTCCGTGCACCAACCGTTGAAGAACAACCCCCACTACACCCCTCTAGGGTCCACAGAGCTCGCCGCCGTACAAATACCACAGCGCCATGTACAGGATGTATCAGTTCAGTGGTTGTAAACTTTCAGGAGAGGTAGAGTACACCCAGACGATGGGAAATTACACAGAAATGCATGGTCTGAAATGTTTTCCTGCAACACAAAACATAAGACAGGAAGGACACAAATAAGAGGAGACATATTTATTAATCATAATACAGTAAAAATGCTGGGAAATCTTTGGCTGGTAACAACGATCGATGTCTCTTTATGTTATTCTTTCTTATTTTGGGTAACCAACTCCCAATCAAGTCTAGCAACATTTTATACACTCTCAATCTGAATTAGTGAATATTCACTGTTTCCGCTGATGGCTGGAGCAGTTTCAACAATTTGAATCAATGAACATTGTCACTGTTTAATTAGTGAATATTCACTTATTTACTGTAAGAGTGCCAACATCTCAAAAGTGAATCAGTGATTATTCACAGATTTTTCCTGTTGTTTTCAAAGAAACGTTTTCACTTATTTGATTAGTGACAAATTACTGGAAAATCTGTGGACATTCACTAATTAACTTGTGGAATGTTGGCACTCTTCATCGGAATCAGTGAATAGTCACTGATTTCACAGTGGTTTCTCACTTATTCGATTTGTTGAAACTGCTCCATCCATCGGCGTGAATAAGTGAATATTCACTAATTGATATTTAGAGTGCATAAAAGGATATATGAGCTCACGTTAGAGCTTCAAAATATTTTCACCAAACCTTGCTGCCCCAAAATATTCGCAAATAAACTTGCTTGTTGTTAAACTTTCCTGCCTTTTATTACTTTGCACATTTATGTTTAATCGGTTTGTGATTGTCCGTAAGGTTAATGAACGTTCACCGACGTTCATCTTGAAATGAAGTGTTGAAAATAGTTTTAATGAAATGTCAGTATTGTGTGTTGTAGTCTGATCGATTAACTTCACTTCTTATATTTTCACGCAAAGTAAAATAAACGATTTTCGTACGAAAAGGAAAAAACAATGTTACATTAATGAAGTGAAAAATTACAAGCTTCATTGGATTTGACACACGTACCACACCAGAATTGACTGTAAATATTTGTTTGTATATGTACAAGTTTTCGTTTTTAAACTATGAAAACTAATTAGTTGAATATGACATGATTGTGGTAGTGTATTTAGTCGGTTTAATACAAAAACTGCAAAAATGCTTAAATCATTTACTCACTGGCAATTAACTGCAACATTTATTGCTAATCAGAAAAATAGCTTTTGTAGCAATGTTGTTCTAGACATGAAGTTATGCTAACAGCTGTTATATGCAGCAAACACATAGACCATCATACACAGGATTAAAGATATTGTTAGTGAGAGTAACATTTTGCGATAATTTCCGCTGCCAAAATAGTGTTTAAAATAAAGTAGTGTGATAGAATGATAATATTTATCACTGTTAATATATCTGCAGAAGAATAGAATAAATTTACTATCGTGGTAACCAAAATATTCATTGGGTCAGTTAAAGGGAACCAGTAAATTACCACATTTAATCACATAGTATGTTGTCAGATTTGACAAAAATTATGTCTGTACTTTTATTGTGTTTTTTAAAATAGAAATACAAAAAACTGTACAGTAATAGTTTGTAGTATAAATGCTTTCAATGCTCGAGTACTACATGGAACAATTGTGTATGAAAACTTATCTACCAAACAAGGAAGCTCTTGTGTGGACTTAGAGCAGTCGACTTTATAACATCAGTAAGCAGAAAACCCTGATATTTGCGAAAATATTTCTGCGTCAGTTTGTTTGAACGTCTTACGTGCATTCTGCAGTTCTGCTTCAATGTTATTGGCAGCGAGGCTTTGCGAAGCTAGGGTTCTCTTCTGAGTGTTCCAGTCAGTATAAGGTTACTGCAATAACACACCTCTGAGATGTCCCGTTTGAAGACACGTGCCAGTTAAAAACATCCAATCACTGACCACGAAACAGAGCTGCAGGTGCACATAAGTCACTAAATCAAACTGGTACAAAAATCTTTTCATAAAAAAGCAGGATTCTCTATTTAACAGGGTCTTAAAAATTGAGGAGCAAACATTCAAAACTAGACATGCCCAAAATCCCGAAAATGAATAAAATGCCCTTTCTAAATAAATAAGGTGTGTTACATACGAGTATGAACTCAAGATTCTATAAAAAAACACATGTCTTATTGAAATGGGTATGTGTATTCTCAGTTAGTGCTATAAAATATAATGTTTATTCACATTTTTCTACAGCTAGATAAGGTGGACATGTCTGGTTTTGAAAGTTTGCTCCTCAATTACCCTTCGTCCTAACCGACACCTACTCCACAAATAAAGCTAACAATTTGAAGACTATGCTCGAGTACAGCTCGAGAATTCGTGCTTAAAAATAAACTCGCACACGTATAGGTTTATTGACTAAACAGTTTTAATGGCTAGCTTTCATGTCCTGGACAGTCTCTTTAACATAGGAAATAAAAGTAATAATTTATGTTTACAGGTGTACAGCAGGAATGAGGCATTAAATTTGTAACCCACTTTACATTTGATTGTGCTCGTCGACTGCGCCAGTCAACTCTTGTGGCTCATTGTCAGTCAGGCAATAATAAATGTGACGTACTGCAGTGGACGTGTGGTGTTGACCAATAGGACGGTAAAAAGCGGAATTACAGACATTAACATAATTGGTGATCCTTAGAGGCAGTAATTTTTGTTAAAACTGATTTTGCCCAAATTCGTTTCAATGCATTACACCATCTGATGTATAGTCATTGATTTAATGTGTTTACTCGAAGCTTATTAGGATGATACTTGCATATCATTAACATTTAGTGTCGCATTACCCATATTCTCTTTGCCATAATCAAATAAACGATGCGTCTGACATGCGCCCAGTAACGAAGTAGAGCTGGTCGTAAGACATTAAAATAATTTGGTGTTAAATTAGTTTATGATATTGTTTGTCTATGTGTACTCTCTGATTTTCTGTGACACGCAATTTGTTGCAATGGCTTATGTACAAAATACTTTATTGTTTGCAAATTATTTTCACCAGAAATCACTGGCTGTGGTGATCTCGTAATTGGTTTAGAATAGAGGCTATTAAAGTATCTCTCCTGTATGTATCGCCAGAGAATGTGAGCAGTCAAAAAAGGAAACATTTTAAACTGTTTAGCCAAAGTAAGTTGTGAAAGCATGAGAAGTAAATTGACAGTGTCACCTTCAACCTGCTTACAACTCTCATATTTCTTGCGGCATGCAATATAACCGTCGTATTCGTCGGCGATGAGCGGCTGAGTTCTTCCAAAGATACGGAGTTGAAACTTCCACTTCCCCGAAGTCAACAATAATACATGTAGATAATGTCCAACAATCCCCAACCCCCTCTCTTCCTCATTCTCTCTTCGCTCATATGAACGTCCATCCATTCCGGCCTGTAGCATCCGCATAAGCCGCGGCTTTACGCTGTCCAACCACCCCCCCCCCCCAACCAGTGCTTATTTCACTTTTGATTTCTCATACCCGCATTCCATTTTTCATTCCGCGCTCGTGTTTTGCCGACGGGTGTATTTCTATGACGTCATCTCGCAAGCGCGGTCCATGTTCACAGCGGGACAGCATCCTTCACTCTCAGATCACTGGCAGGGGAGAAACACTGACAACTAGGGGACTGAAACACTGCACGGATGATAAATTACAGTGATTGTTATTCGCGTATATCGTCGTGAAAATATGTCCATGTGTTGTGCTAAATACGCTTAGATGGAAACATTTGGTAAGTAAACTGATTTTATATTAGTACAAATTTAAACACATTCAACAACTTTAGGCTTGTTTTCTAAACTAACAGCTCAGGAATTATCCTAGTAAGGGAATATGCCCAATCAATGACAAAATTATTTCAATCTATTATTTCACTTTTCTTTTGTAATTTCTGTGTATCTTAAATTCAAACTAACGTTAACAGTGGTTTTAATTTTCACAGCTTTTTATGTAAATCTAAGAAATAAAAGGTAACCAAGAAAATATTAACTTAACATTATTCATGCCAAATATACATAACGTAAAGAATGCAATAGTCATACGTAAATAAATGTTACAACAAGTTACATGTTTGCATTTTTCCATACAGAGATTACCCAACAATCGTACAAAATGAATTTTTTGAAAACATGTAGGAACGTTGAAAATTACATTAGGGCTAAAGGAATTCGGTTACAAAAAAAGTCACAAAAGACCTTCAGTGACATAAAATTTTAAAGAAAAAGTGGAAATGTGTGATAAACAGATCATTTTATAACTATATAATACATAAATAATGCTTTAAACATGGCTCAGTATGATTACAGAGGCGGTACATATTCCGAAAATCTTGCAGGCTTTGTAGTTTTAATTGAGTTGGAAACGGTACAAGTTCTTCTTCGTAAGTCAATGGATGATACCCTGAATCCTGTGTTTGAAAGTAGGACACTATAGTAATTGATGTTTAAAATGCTGAAACGCCGTTTATGTTTATTTTGTTTGAAGGTACAGAAATATATTTTCCTTTATTTTATATTAAATATTTTATACGAACTGTTTTCATTTTACTCTCTTTGACATAACACAATGTTTGTTGCGGTGAAGATAACTTCCGTCTGAACATGAACTACTGCAAATTAGCTACGTTAAAATTTTTTTTTAAATGCACTGTGATAATAAAAAAATTTTGTTAATTTAAAAAAAGTTTGGCAGCAAGTGTTATTATGGTGATGGTAGGTGTCATTTTTCTTTACATATAACTTATGTTAAAGATATTTTCTTTGTAGCAAAGATAATGATTATGGGTCACCCATCAAGGAGGGAGTTCGCAGAAAATTGTAATTGTTATAGTAATTATTTATATTTGCGCGATTTGTATTTGTTTTGCAGACAAACACTCCGTATGTTTTTAACTGATACATTTTTTTTAGAGTTTATAATTTTTGTATAGCATAATCGCGTCTCAAAGTCTAAAATTGTATAACAATTTTACAGTAGAAAAATAAACCAAAATATTTACAGAAGTGCACTGAAGAACATATTCACTGGCATTTATACATATATACAAAAATGCCGCATTGAATTAATTGTGTATTTTAAAAATTGCGAAATTTCGGCATTTTTTTAGTTTATATCCTTTATTTTTTTTACAAAAAACACACAATGAGGGTTTTTATACATATGTTTTCGTAACCCGAGACTGTTATTCAGTGTGAATAATTTTTATTTAATTACTTTTATATATTACTAATTATAATTTATTAGTTTTTTATTTGAGTCAATTGCTTTATCTTTCTTGAGTAGAACCGTATTACGCAAACCTGTACATTAAAATGCCTGTAAAAAACTGTGAAAGACAAATGTTTCCATTACTACAAAACAAACCATCTCGTATAAATATAAACATTATTAAATTAGTTAAAATATTTTGTGTGTTTTCTCCATACAGTTTCAATTAGAAACGCCTAAATATGCACTTTCTTCTTTACTGCAAATTATGTTTTATTAACCGCACACTAAATAACACCACAAACTTTATTTATCTTCTGTAATGAAAACTTTTTATAGTGTACAGTAACCGACATGCATTTCGTCGAACAAAATTTATGATTAACAAATCGCGCGTTTTGAATTGTTGGCTAGAAGTGTATCCTTTGTCTGCATGCTTCGTTACCGCGACAAAACAGCATTTCAGCAGGAAACAACGTTTCGTCATCTCTGTGCAGCACACAGCTGGGTAAATGATTCGCGGCAAGCAGTTAATTAGCACAAAGGCTGGCTGCAACAAGCACGGCACGGATACGTCTACAATGAATTCCGCTATGACTCTCATGCAGGCGTAGCAAACCACTGGCTTTAGTTAGACCCTTCAGTGCGGCAACTGACGTAATAATACCAGCTACTGCAGCTGACTAAGAATTTCATCTGTGCCTGCCTCACTTGAATCTTGAGTTCACAGATCCAAGACGATGTCCGGAATAACATGCGAGTGTCAAACTGATTAAATATTTTCGCATATAAAGCTATCTGAACCTGTATATTCAACTTTAGGCGCTGTGGTTGTGAGTCAGTGGCCAATCAGATACTATATCCTGCAGCCAACAACAGGCCGAGTACTTTCATCACAGTTACCGCTATTACATTCCACTTCTATATACCTTACTGCTCTGTGCTCTGAACTTAATGCTTCGTATAACTATTTAATACAATCAAAATTTCAGAAAACCCGAATATTCAGTTACTTTCCAATATTTTTTATCCTATGTTGTGTAGCGCGTAACGTTGACAATAATCAGGCCGTTGAGAGACGCATTGCCCAAAACTGAAATATACTTTCAGTGGACCATTTCAAATACAAAGTCAACCAACAAGTATACACTTAAATGAAACTTTATATTATTTATATCTCGAGGTCTACACTACACTGTAAAAAAAACTTCCTAAATATCTATGAAGTTACTATCCCAGACGCAGTATGGGACACATACCATACTTCCGTCTTGTAAATATGCAAACCTTTACAGTTATTACGATACAAGTCTGGTAACTTCAGTATACATTTGTCTGTCTATAGTTAGGTTTAGGAGTGTTACCATGGATGTCTGGGAAACTATTCTACCAAACCTACTTTCTTAGCGCTCCTATACGCACGTCTGTTAAATTTACAAACTATTTTTTAGAGTGTATGCTCCAGACAAATGTGAGTTATGTATTGCACTACAGCAATTCATTAATTCCCTCTGCTGACATCCAATTGGCTAACACTGCGTGGATCACGTCTCCCTTGTTATCCATGCAAACATTCCTGACAAACGCTCAGCCAATTAAAGTCCGGGTTAACTGTGTGCACATCAATAGTTCCTACACACGTATCAGGGCAACGATGCACCACCTTCACTCCAGCGGTAAGCAAAAACGCGTTATTTTAATCCAGGAAAATAATTATTTCTGTGACGTAGCGTTACCTTAATGCAATAAAAGAAATTATATCAACGCGAGAGTTTTGACGAAGAGATAGAAACATTAAAAACTAGTTTCCTCTATTTAACACAAGGACGAAGTTCACGATGTGTTCACACTTGAACGACTACAAATATTTCTCTTGCATCAAGACGCACTAGAAGAATCTCGTCTGTATACAACTCTGCAAGGACACCAGCAACTCTTGTCTCTGTATTTTACTCACAACCATCCTATTGGCCCACTGAGATGTGCGTCAATCATCATTGGCCGGCTAACAGCCAATGACGCGTCGAGTTGTCAGTATTCGAATCAAAGAGCCTTAATTTACTTACTCATTTTCAGTAGTAGAGAAGTTTGTTTCTAAATATTGAGGACAAAAAGAAATAAAAGATAAAATAGATTTAAATTTTCTTAAAAATGTTAAATTGAGTAGGATAAAAAAATTCCAAATTATAATGAGAAGAGATTTGCATTTGCTGCTTTAACATAAAAATACTTATAAAATCTTGCAGGGCAACAATATTTACTTTATATATTTAAATTCGCAACTTAAAAAAAATTTCTTGCGCATTTACATTTTATTAAATAAATTTATAGTAATTTACATACGTGTTTGATGACTTCTACAAATTTCAACTAAATGTTTGATATACTATAAGTTTTATTATAAGTGACTAAGTAGCAATTACTGAATTAATTTTTTGATTCTATTTTACGTATAAATACTTCTATACAGTTATGTTCTATGGTACAATGTCGTTGGTAAATGTTAACTTTCCATTCAATGGCCAGCAAACATTTTAAAAGTAATTTAATATGTTTTAATAGTTTGTGTATTTTTTACTTAATAAACGAATAACTAAGATTTAAACTCTAATATTTTAAAAATAATATACAGAAACAAGAAACATTACCAACACACCACAGAAAAATATGTAAAATATTTAGATGTAGTTTTACATAGGAATGGACGTACGAATCACTATAGTGTACGATAAGCAAAATGATACTTTTAAAGAATTATTGGAGTTACATAAGTAACCAGCTTGAAATATATGAGAAGAATACAGTAGGCAAATAGTAATTGTTTTAAGAAAGAAGAGTATAATGTAGAAGCGACAAATGATCTTCACTCATGTAATAAGATCTATGAACATCAACACTGTGGTTTCTACAACAGCAGGAAGATTTAATGCATTATTGTTTCTTATTACTCTCCACTTTTTTCTTATTTCCTTTTATACTTCTAACATATTAATTTCTTGGGTAATTGGTTATTACATTGTTAATTTGATACAGGCATTAAAACAGTTCATGACATACAACGTAATAATACATAAGTGAAGACTTCGGTATACTTTCTGCGTGTGAGTAAGTGAACCCCTCCGAGGAGAAGTGCGTATGTGAGGAATACCAACCATGGAAGTGTAATGGATTATTCCAAAATTTTACGAATACTACACATTCCTTCATAGACTAAGGGCCTGTTTCTCAATGTCTGATTAAAGCCTTGGTTAGCTAATCCTGAGATTTTTTTAACGTATTGATTAAGTGGTGATTAAATTTGAAGTGATTATGAACGCACTTTAATCTTATATTTAGCTAAATATCGGTTTAGGTAAATCTGGCAACCATGCAATGACGTATCAGCTTGTGATTGGCTGCAGTGAAGCGTTTTATTTGTTTATTTAGTTGTGCTGGTTAGCGGTGTTTGTATACATTATGGAAGAAAATAAGCGGCCGCGTGCCGAAAATTTTGTTTCTGTGGAAACGGAAATACTAATTTCTCTTGCTGAAAAATATTCACGTACCACAAAATACATAATAAAAAAAAAAAAAAAAAAAAAAAAAAAAAAAAAAAAAAAAAAAAAAAAAAAAAAAAAAAAAAAAAACACTGCCGCCATAACATGACAAACAGAAGAAAGAAGAGGCATGGAAGAAAATCAAAGTAGTAATTAATTCATCTAGGAACCTTGGACGAAGTTATGCAACAACAGACCAACCACGCAACCACACAACAAAAATGTTTCCAATATACCGACCATTGAAGTTGATTTTATAAAATATGCAAACAACAGCGTAAGCCCATAGATAACAACAAAATTCAAGTAAGGTGTTCTTGAATTTTTTGGAGATATATCAGTCCATAGAAAACAGATGGAGCCGAAATCTCACTTGCATTGATATTGTTAGTTGGTCTGTTGTTGCATACTCCGTTCCTATATGTGTAACGAAACGTACAAAATTATGTAACATTACCTACAATAGGTATTATAATATACAAAAATATCTAAAAACATGTAACATAATCTACAAATTTATATTAAGAACTTTTTAATCCAGATTCCCTTATCATCGTATGTTTTATTTTTCCAGAAGAAATAAAATCTTTAAGAACCATTACACAATATGTGTAGTACAACGTACAAATGTTTGTTGATATAACTAACAAAGGTTTCTACCCAGTTATAAAATATATTATATAAAAGTATACAGACATCATACAAAGGCATGTGACACAACCACGAAATGTTTTCATATAACCTACAAAAGAATGTTACTTACCCGAACGTACTTATGTATATGGGATGTAAATAAAACATGCAATAAACAAGTACACACCTGTATGTAGTCACTTCTACCTGTCCTTTAATTTTGTCTACTAGTGCTAGGACTGTATTTTTACTCAGGCGAAATCTCTCAACAAATCATGGTCATCTATCTGCATGTGATTTGGGCATTCCTGAAATATTATTGGCCTGTTTATTAAAAATACTATCTCTTCATCATCGTCATCTTCAAACAAGAAATTTAAATCATCTGCCATCATAACGTAAAAATTGTCACTGTTTAAAATCTTCTTTGATTTAAAAGTCATGTTTAACTCCGTAATCAATACATATTCTTATAATTAAGATAACCAATGGTTACCGACTGCTAACCCATTGATTAGTCTTAATAAGTACTTGAGAAACAGATATTGTTGCTGACAGTTGGTCAAATTTTATTCGGGAGATAATCAGAAGAAAATAAGTCATTGAGAAACCGGCCCTAACTGCAACAACTGGACGTCTATTTATGAATGTGAATATTACCAAGCATATCTGTGTTTGTAACTATTAAATTTTCAAATAATTAACTCTATATTTAGTTTCAGTTACCTTCACATAAGATAATGAAATACGTACTTGGTGTCTACGCTTTACCAGCGGTGCCCTTAGTACTGTTAAATAAATTAAGTAAATTAGTAAATATCAGTAACTACTACAGACAACAAAACCAATGTAACAAATAAGTGTATGTCATAAAATATAAACTATTCAATAAGCGTATAGTATAGTTTATGTATTGTTATAGCGTATAGTACCCGCGACTTCGTTCGCAGGGTATTTAATTAAAAGCAACATCTAAACAAAAAACGTTTGAACTGTGCTATATGGTGTAAAATAATGTAACTGACTCTTATTGGCCGCTTTAAAAACACTGCGATGATAGAAAACGTTTTATTGAGTTTTGAGGGTACAATATTATGTCACTTTAACCGGATTCGTATCCCCCTTGCCCCAAAAATTTTTTTTGGTAGAACCATTCGTTGATGCACTTGCAAAGTCACCTAAGTTTCATTTGTTTTCTTTTGTATTACTTTAGGTATCCGGTTATGCCCCTCCTCTCTACCCAACACCCGCAAGACCGTGCATTTGTTCACGAGGAAAGTAGCCTATGCCAATCTCATGTCAATAAACTATCTGTGTGCATTCATTTCACGTCGATCCATTGCTACGTTACTGCGCGAAAGAAGGACAAACCAACAAACACAAATTCGCATTAATTTAGTGATGCGATACGATTTCAGTAAACAGTGGGCATAGTCTTCCAACTGTTATTGTTTACTTAGATTACTGGGCACTGCCTGATGTGGCTGCGAGAATCAACATTACTCTTGCGCCTGCAATAGCGAATATAGGCAACACACTTGCACTTAGTCTCCCAGCACGACAGTTGATAACTACTGAAACCTTGTATGACATCTCCAGGCCGACAGTTGTTAATACTACTGAAGCCTTGCATGCTGTCTCCAGGTCGACAGTTGATAACTACTGAAGCCTTGCATGCTGTCTCCAGGCCGACAGTTGATAATTATTGAAGCCTTGCACGATATTTCCAGGCCGACAGTTGAGAGCTACTCTAACCTTGTACGTTGTCTACAGGCTGACAGTTGAAAACTATTGAAGCCTTGCATGTTGTCTCCAGGTCGACGGTTGACTTACTGAAGCCTTGTACACTGTCTCCAGGCCGACAGGTGATAATTATTGAACCTTGAGAAGCCTTGCGTGCTGTCTCTAGGCAGACATTTGTTAACTATTGAAGACTTGCACGATATTTCCAGGCCGGCAATTGAGAGCTACTAAAGCCTTGTACGTTTTCTACAGGCCGACAGTTGATAGTTACTGAAGCCTTGTATGTTGTCTCCAGGTCGACAGTTTATAACTACTGAAGCCTTGCACATTGTCTCCAGGCCGACAGTAGATAACTGTTGAAGCCTTGCACGCTGTTTCAGGCAGACAATTGATAACTACTGAAACCTTGCATGTTGTCTCCAGGTCAACAGTTGATAACTACTGAAGCCTTGTATGTTGTCTCAATGCCGACAGTTGATAAATACTGAAGCCTTGCAGGCTGTCCCAGGTCGACAGTTGATAACTATTGAAGCCTTGCACGATATTTCCAGGCCGACAGTTGAGAGCTACTGAAGCCTTGTACATAGTTTACAGGCTGATAGTCAACAACTATTGAAGCCTTGCATGTTGTCTCCAGGCGGGAAGTTGATAACTATTGAAGCGATAGTGCGAGACAGGAAGAAGACGTCCGTGATGGAAAACTGAGAGTGAGAGGAAGAAGTGCGGAATGATAGATCGATGGATGTGTGATGAAGGAAGGGTAAAGGAAAGGGAGAAGAGATTGGTTTCAGTAGGGGGTTGTTTGCTGCAGCTCAGCTCTAGGGGAGGGGGAGGGGGTATGGTCGGCTACCCCTGGGGGCTCAATCTCGCACTTCAAACGACCCTCGCGCGCCTTTTGACGCCGTAATGAAGGGAATGGGGAGGGGTAGGAAACCCCATTTCCTGCCGCTTCTCTGGAGCGTCTTCCCTGGCCAATTAAAAGTCTAACCTTTTCCTCCCCACCACCCACCCCACTTCTTCCGTACTTCACCATTCTGAATCACAAACAGTTGCAACTCGAACTCTAGGAAAATTCTCAATTACACAGCGATAATTTTTTCCTGGACAATTTGTGGGTCAGTCAGGACGTACAGAAGTGGGTTGATAAATCATAAGAACTATGTTTATGACATGTATTAAATTTTCCTTCAAAGAGAATTATAGTGCGAGTAACGCTAACCAGAAAATTGAGTCTTTAAATAGTATTCTAGACATATATAATAATTACAAGTACTTTGCATTTTGCAAATAAACTCTTGAGTAGTGTCTAAAAAATCAATGACAAAGAAATATTTGAGTTTAGTTAAATTAATTAAATTTTAAATTATATTTTGGGGGCACTATTACACCCGATGTAATTCACTTTACAGGAAAATGTAAGTTACATTTTCAACTATCTTTTTCGTTAGCTATCACTACAGACGTGTAAAATACGAGCGTTTTTACGAACAAACTAGACTCAAAACGGCTATACATTCCTCCAAAGTCCCCCATTGGCCGAAAATGGCGTGGTCTGCCGGGGAGAATGCATCTGTCCAATCATTAGAAGTCCCATGGTAGCCAACCTCGTAGATAGAGCTCACACACGTAACTGACATAACTTATAGTCTCGTGTACACAATACTGAAGTTTAGTCTGTACCAGATGTTAACGAGAATTTTGTAGATGCCTCGCTATCGTCACAAATAGTTAACATCCTCTATCCTGACTCGCTGAGAACAAAAACCAGGTAAGTGACTGAATACTCATTTTGAGTAAACGATTATTAAATTCCAGCTTTCCGTACTGAATGATATACCAATGTAATATGTGTTGGGATTATTTATTACTGTACAGAGACATCTTGTACACAATTTTCTATCTCGACATAATGATTGTGGTAAATTTAAGCCCATTAAATATATAATAATTGAACTCGCCTGGTTTACAGTGGTAAATTATGTTTGAGCAAAAACTATTTAAGTGACATTGCATACATACAACATTCAATGAGCAACTAAGAATGCTTGTGGAACCCTAAGAAAGCTACTGTATTTGTTCAAACATATAACTAGGTAATAAACTGGTCAACATTTATTGCCTGATCTCATGTTCACAACTCACCATCACTCGACAGTGTACTATCTTGATCTGCACTTTCCTGTACTGGAGTTTCTTGTGCGGATGTACAAGGATTGGGTTCCAGGTTTAAACTGTCAAAAATGGTGGGAAAATCGGGTATTCAAAGGTTACATTTCATGGAACTTTACAATTTCACATCATTCCATGTTGGTTGACATACAATCATAAACGTAGGAATCTTTTTCTTATCTCTTTTAGCCCAAACTTCCTACTCTATGTATGTATGACTAGTTTCAAGGAACTCATTATCGATTTCTTCTGTTGGTGTTCCTTTAACCATCCTCATCCAGTATTTTAGAATTAATTTTGTTGCGATTTCGAAAGCCACAGTTACATGGAATACATATCTTAAATCTTCACAAAGCTTTTTTAATATCTAGCTTCCGGTGTATCTCTCGAAGCATCTTTGTCTACCCAGATGAAAACTGTCGCCCTTCCTCTTATTAGATTGTGAACACGTATATTGTATGTCCACAAATCTCGCAAGTAATAAACCTTGTTACTAGTGACTGTGGGTTTTGGAAGTTTTTTTTCTTTCAAGTCGAACGTAAATACTATGATGCTGCTGTCATATTTATCTCTCAAATTTCCATTTTTATTCTGTGGACAGCTTTCTGATCGCATCTGTGTTGTAGCTCCTTTTCTTGATTTAACTACGCAAATGCTGTCTCATAATGTTTATTTTTAGTTCAAATATGTCACACTTGTCACACGTCAGTCTGTATGAAGTCGAAGAAACCTTAAATTAAAACTCGTACCTTGGAAAAATACTAACATGTTCTTTGGCGTAGATAATAGCTTGTGAAGTTCCTAGTGTTTTAACTAAAAAATCTTGCGCACCACTAAGCATGCCGAATGTATACGATTCTGTTATTTTTAAAAGCGTACTTTTTTAACGATCAGGTTGCTTAACTGTGACAAGGAACTCAAGATTGCGCTGTGCGGGTCCCAGCATCCAAGGTCTCGAAATTCATCAATCACTTTCTGACGTGAAACTATGCTAGAGTTGTTAACACACTTATATCGCAAGTATGTTTACCAATTTTTGTCATAACCGTAGCTGGTTTCAGTATATAGTTGTCATTACATAATAATTTATTTACATGATATCTCCCACTGGCATTTTCAATTACGGACTTTCTCAACTGTCCCTGTTAAATTGACATCGTCATCTAAACACAATATAACTACGTTATCTTCTTCACGCGATGAACTACATCTGTGGACGATGGCGTTGTGTCAGCAGGATGTCTATATTCTTCATATGCATCTGCATCATCCACATCTTTAGACTCTAAAGTGGAACCCGCTAAATAAAACAAAACCAAATACTGTATTGCTCATAATCCGAGAATTAAACGGAATTTTAAATAGAAATATGTCATAATGGTATGCAACATTAAAGTAAACACATGTATATAAACGCTCTTTTATAGTAAAAGTAAAAAAAATACAATTAAGATTATGATGTAGAAAAATAAATATCAAAATACGTGTGGATGGTACATGACTGTTTACTTCGTATATTCCGTCTTAAATACTAAGCTTAGTGTTAATATTATTTAGATACAAAGTAGGCACAGAATAACGTTGTAATTTATACTAAAATGTTAGACTTTAAACAGATACACATGAGGTTGTGGTTCACCTGCTTTGTTTTGGTTCTTCCTACCTCAGTTTATTTTTAGCATTGTACCTTATAAGACTATAGTAAACACACAAAAGGGATGGTATAAGGTATTCTGTGTTCGTCTAAAAAAACTTCGCTTATTTGGCATTCACTTCATGAAAATAACAGAATAGTATTACTTGTGTACCTATTTTTGTTATTGTTATTGATTATGAGAAAACCTGTGCAGGAAGAAACACTAAGAGACGTTTTAATAATAGGTACCTGCACCATTGACACAACTTCCTACTATAAGCGTGTCCGGAATACAAAAATCAAATGTAATCCTGAAGTTTACTGTTGTTACATAAAAAAGTATTATACGCGTTATGTTTTTCTCTTTACGTGAAACAATTTTAAGTGAGGCGATGTTTTAAAACATAATAGTTAGTTTTTTTAATTATTTTAAAGTCAAACCATTCAGTTAACAAAAATGATAAAGACCAACAAACACATCCAAACGGCGACTTTAGGGTACCGTCATCCAACTCCAAATTTGAATTTACGTCAAAAAAGAAAGGTTACTTACTTTAGGGCTGACATCTCTGTAATTATTTATAATGTTAAAATGTATATACAACTTGTTCACAAAACACTCATATTATTTTTGAACACCAAGAATCTATCTGGAACACACTCATTCATGACGCGCTCCTCACAGATTGTATCATTAATTTCAAAGATAACAGAGTAAACAACACTTACATACTTGCTGTCCTGACAGAAAATGCGACTCTGAATACAAGTGAATCCCGCATGCCACACGTACATTTTAGCACTTGCCTGATTTGACTGGACAACACGTATCCACAGGTATGTGTCTTCTAACACACGTATATTTTCAGGATGATATCCTTTGCTGTATTGATATTTTGTTTCAGACACAAATAGTTAGACACCTGGAAATATTTCCAGTTCATTTGAGAAGTTAGATTCACAACTATGATGCAATTGTGTTAAGGCGCCCGCTTCGGTGCTACACGAAGAATGCTGCAGAGGTTCAACAAGAACGTTTTTTTTAGAAAAGAAGAAACATTTTGTCAGAAGACAGTGTCTTTGATATATAAAAGAAATTAAGGTACCGCGCACCTCCCGTGACTGCTTTAATCTTTCTCAGCTTTGTAGGTTATTAGAAAATTAATGGCGAATATGGTCATTTAGCGCCATTTCTGAAGCCTATCACACACACAGAAATAATTTTTTCTAAGCGAAAGTTGTTAAGAGCCGTGTAACAATCCTTTATCTTTCTTCTCGTATAAAATTCGCATTAGTTCACAACAGAAAATTTTGAGAAAAAGTGTATCCTTGCATCGCGTATATTGCAGGAATAAGCTGGCCAGCTTGTGGTGCCCCCATTGGCCATGCGACCTTCTCAGACAAGGCACATCGGCGAGGGGAACTGCCTCGCTGCGGGGAGGGGACGGTTATCGGTTAGTCCGCTTACACACATCTTCCCATTCTCTTCACTTGCTATGGTATGTCGTAAGCGCACTATCTCATGATAAAACTGCGAAAGATGATATTATGTTACTGATAAAGGAATAATTGTACGCACTTGGTCATAGCAAGGTTATTATACATATTATGTGGACTGCAGTACACGTCGAGCTCACAGGTAACGAGAGGGTCAATACTGACTAAATTGACGATTTTAGAGGGGCACGTCGTAGATCTTCTCTCACCCTCATTTCTGTATAACGTTCGTTCGCGTCTACTGGCAAAGCAGTTACGGCAGAATGGCACAGTTATATCGAAATCCATGACAATACGTACATCGTATTTATAAAAACTCTGGCCGTCGGCTCATGCGGTTTCGAGTTCGAGATTATACATAGCGGCGGATATACAGTACCATGATTAGGTTACTTAAAGAACATAGTACGTGCCTCGTGCATTTATATAAATCGCGAATCGTACAGAGCCCTTCCTGTGTACAGTATGTGGACATCCTACGGCGGATCTCAACCATATATTACTGGATTGTGAGCTGGGTGGAGATAGGGTGGTGTAGTTCCCTAAACTAGCTGGGCTCTTGGCCGGGGAGCTTCACAGCCATTGGCTATCAACAGATATAAAAAAATTATCGTGTGATCTGCTCGGACAGGCTATGCGCGGTCTCTAGATTCTGTATCG
The DNA here is from genome assembly GCA_003012365.1 of Medauroidea extradentata. NCBI lineage: Eukaryota > Metazoa > Arthropoda > Insecta > Phasmatodea > Phasmatidae > Medauroidea > Medauroidea extradentata. The sequence goes on along the minus strand of PNEQ01030478.1, from coordinate 945 downwards.
TAGTCGATCCTCATGAACATTTAACTTCATCCGAGACGGGGAAAGAGGCAAAGCTACGACTGAATGCTAGTTGCAAGAAAAGAGGGAAAAACATAAAAGGAAGGAGAAGCTGTATCATTGCAAATAGGTTAAGTAAAAAATTATTATTAATATTTTACAAATCACACACGGATCAAAATATAATAATGTAATTTTATGGAGCATTGTACACCAAGCAAATAAATTTAAAAAACTAATAAAAAACAGTAAAATCATTTGAAACGCCGTACATAAAGAAAAATAACTGTTGGTTTAAGATCTTTGAATTAGTTAAATAATTAACATTCGATTTGTTTGTGTCACTGACCTCGCTTCTTCGCTGTTACTTCTCTTCACCGAAGATGAGGCTGAATTACAGCAAACGTACTTAAATTTGGATGAAAGTAGTGGTTTTTTATGTGGTAAAACAAGACGTTGTCAATGTAACTGATAAGCCCACTTTCCTCAAGTGAGGTGCAAATTAACCCTGAAAGTTAAAATCGTTACGTACATATAGGAATATTAAATAATAATATTCATTTAGACGTAAACGAAGTACACAAAAGTTATGTCAGCTTACTAAGTAATATATGTGTACCCAGTTTAATAAAATTGGGGTAAAAATTTTCTGACGTGTCATATCCTTGGGATTTTAAATGACCGCCGTTTTCAAAATATGACCAAAGGATGAACGAAATACACGAAAGTCCAGTTAACTAAGTAGAATATTAAGGGGAGCGAGTACCTTTTTTGGTGAAAAAAATCAAATTTTTTATTTTAATTTTAAAAAATACTACATTTCAAGCTGTTTAAAATGATATATAACACTTAATACTTTGCAACTCACAAACTGCCCAAAAATTTTATTAAAATTTTGGTTTATTATATAGTGAAGGTCTGCAACCTAAAATTTAATAAGCAAGTATT
>PNEQ01030477.1:0-30453 GCA_003012365.1 Medauroidea extradentata | reverse complement strand
ACCGACAATGGACCACAGTTCATCAGTCAACCCTGGCAAAAGGCATGTGCAAGATGGGAGGTAGAAGCTCATGCTACCCCGATCTACCACCCTCAAGCCAACCCTACGGAGCGGAAGAACCAGGAGCTTAAGAAAGGAATTCGCCTTCATACCCAAAAGGATCACCGCCAATGGGACAAGGCACTCCCCCAGATACTCTATCAGCTACGACGCCGCACCAACGAGGCCCTTCGCGCCTCCCCCAGCGAACTTTTGTTCGGCCAGACACTCCGACGCCCAGGGGAGTGGAAATGGAATCTCCCCCCAACCAGGGCCCCCACCGCTGAAGAAGGACGACGAGCGGCCCAGTGCAGGATCCAGCAGGCCCGAACTCACCAGCGCGAGTACATAGCAAGGAAGTACCCGCCCCCCGATACGAGCCCCCAGTCAGTACTTGCCAACGGAAGTAGAGTATACCTACGCAATCGCCCGCTCTCCAACAGAAGTAAGCACTTCCACGCCGGACTAGCCCCGAAATGGGAAGGACCTTATACAGTCCTCCAACGTCAAGGACACGTCTACTGGGTAGAAGACACCCAAGGGACAATAAAAAAGGTCCACCGCTCGGCCATGAAGCCGACACCTCCGCCTACCATACCTGGCCAGCCCCAGGGTAATCAAGTGGCAGAAGGACCACCATCACCCGAGGATCCCTGGATTGATCCCACCTTCAACGAAGAACCAGCCCGCTGCCCACAAGCAGCAGGCCCCCCTGAGGAACTCCAGCCAGCCGTACCCGTGCACCAAGGTCACGATAGCGACAGCAGCCTGGAGATCGGCCGACGCCATCCTCCAAAACCATCAGAAGCAGCTACCACTTTGCCGAGAGGAAGCAGCTCCACACCCACTCAGTTGGCGACATGCTCAACTTCCAGCACTCTGGATCCACCACGCCGCCACCGGCCTGCCCCTCCAGGCAGCCCTGCCCACACCAGCGCCCAGCGCACCACCACTTCAGGCCAGGCAGCTCTGGACCAGAGATGCTCCCACCAAGCTACCAGGGGCACCCAGCCACGTGCGCCCCCAGCACCTCCCATCCAGATGGAGAAACGTACACAGGCCTACCCGGGCCCACCCCTCAACCAGCGCCAACCATTGTGGCGCACCTGCCGAGGAGACCCCTGCCAACAACGCGGGCGGTACTACGAAGCACCATGGCGACCAGTTCGCCCCCGACACTACAAGTGGCCAACCACCAGGGTGAGTCAACCTCAGCCGACCCAATCGTCCACAGGACATCCAAAGACTCTTACTCGTAGCCAGTAATGTTTTCAGACTCATTGTAAAGGTAGCCAGTCCAATAAAGTATTAATACCTGGACATAGGGCTGGCGCTATGTATCTTACTCTCTACCTACCTAAGCTTAAGATTTTTTTTTAAGGTCCAACTCGGAGTCTCGCTTTTTCCGCCGGGGGGGAGTTGACGCCCCACCGCTACGTTATTAAATATGACGCTCGCCTCCCGAGCTTATCCCTTTTGGAGGTTAAGCCTCACTAGTGCACCTCAGGTATCGCTTATGTTAACGTAATTTTCCGATGCCATATTTTGTAGATGTAAGAAGGATTGTGATGTTTTTGTACTTACCTGATGTCTTAATAACGTCCCGAGATGTAGAAATTTAAGGTTATAAATATGTGCCACGTGTTTTGTAAATAGTAACCACAGTTGCCAATGCCAGGACTGAAGTACGGCAAAACGGACGTAAAATAATAATAGACACGTTTTTAAATGCATAAAAGATCTCTGTAAATAATTGAAGTGTATTCTTGTTATGAATCAGTGTAAATGTAATGTTATTTTTATTTTCACGGCATCGTTGTTGTAATTATGTGACCTGCAGGGAAGTTAAGCGCCATTTTTCCCGATCACGTGTTTTGTTTGTAAGAAATGCGTGGGTGTTAGGATGGCGACTCTGCAGCAGCAGACATCCCTTCCACCGCCTCCGCCATCTTACCACCCACTTAACGGGACTTTTTCCCTCCCAGACCCCCTAACTCCGGGTATAAAAGGGGCGCGCTGAGCCCAGTTTCTTCAGAGTACGCTGGCACCTCTCCGGGCTCCCGACTCTCGGCACACTACACACTCTACACCTTCCCACCTTAGGGGCTGGCTTCTTGCAAATGGAGCCCCCCGCCTCCCCAGAGCTGGCTTCTTGCTAAAGGGAGCCCTCCACTCTACCGAGGCGACTTCTTGCTAAAGGGAGACCCTCAACCATCCTCGAGGCGATTTCTTGCAAAGGGAAACCCTCACCCCCTACCGAGGCGACTTCTTGCTAAAGGGAGACCCTCAACCATCCTCGAGGCGATTTCTTGCAAAGGGAAACCCTCCACCCCCCACCGAGGTGACTTCTTGCTAAAGGGAGTCCCTCACCTCTCTTACCTGTACACTGTTAGGGTCGTGCCGAGAGAAGGGACGACAGGGACGCTGTCACGCATATCTCCCGCGTCGCGGCATAAAAGGGAACACACCCTATAGTACGCTCTAGCCACCACGCGGTGCGCTACCCCCGGAAGTATTGTGTATCTATGAGTTTGAAGACATACCACGTGTATCAGGGCGCGTAGTTATACAGTATCCGTATATGTATCGCACAGCATCCGAGTATATGGACCAGTATATTTTAGATTAAGAAGTTTAACGTAATTCAGCGTATTATTGTGTCATAAAGACTTGTGTATAGTGAGTGTAATTCGTGTGCAATCTGGGATACAATACATCAGTGCAATCCGAATACTTCGTCATTATTATTATTTGTATCTTATCTCTAAATGAGTAACACCAAGGAAATCCTAGAGATACATATTAGTGCGAGTGAAATCAGTGCTCTACACGGGCCTAGAGAAAAGGCCGCCCTTGAGAGGCGACAACACGTTCAGACACCCATATCAAACCCACATTTGATACCTTCCCCTCAGAAGATCCCCGGGCCACAGTTATCGTTTGAGGACTTCTGTCGTGAACAACATCGTGCGCTCCCGCCCCGACGAGCAGAATTTGCCTCCCAGGAAACGTCGCCCACGCAAACGCAACCAGCATAGCCTTAGCCGTATCTTACGCCGCATGACCCGCAAGCCACCACCGCTCTTGAGTCCTATCAAGACGCCGCCCCAAGACGCCCCTCCGGCGCACCGACGCGTACAACAGCTTAAGAGCGAGGCGCGGCAGGAACCCCAGCCCCTGAGCGAACGCAAACAACGATTGCTGAGGGAGTTTTTCTAACATACCAGGTGAGTGAAATATAACCTGACCCAATTAAAAGAAGCGCTCTGTCCCCTTCTGCACGATCCGAGCGTGGCTCCCCTCAGCTCACTCACTGAGGCACGCTTCGGGCCGAAACCCCGCGATCTCCGAGGGACACAGCCCGTCTTAGCCGGCGACTGCTTCCTTTCACATCCTCCCTCAGAGGCGACATACCGCAACCGCAGAAGGGCTGCGTCGAGTCAAGCGTAATTATGTTAATAGTCAGATATGTACAGCCTATACCATGTAAGAATTCCGTATTTTGACAGCAGATGCTACCAATATTTGTAACGTATGCCAAACACATGGCAGAATAACATACCATTTAAAACAACAGGACGTGATCGTATTACATGATGAAACAGTAGTGGTGGCCCTGTTCAAGAAATTGGTTAACTTGTTTCGCCGACATTGAAAATAGTGTGAATTATACGTGAAAAATAAGTAAGCAATTTGGAAGAAACTTAATATAATAGCACGGCTCTGTATCCAACATTAGTCAGTTATCTATTTTATTCTATTCAAATGGTGTGATTTCATAACTAATTTACAAACAACCGCACCGTACTAATCGACCTGTAACCAAAACACAGAACGGCCGTTTGCTAGTCTGAGAGGTGACCACATTCGTGTGTGTTTGAGATTCTTATAATGTGTTACTTTAATATTCTATGCATATACCGGTATTTAATGTATTTTAATGTGGGGATTGTAAAACATAGACTGTAATCGTCAGTGGGATACTATGAAGTCCGGCAACCAAACCAAAGGATGGTCTTTGCAATTGTTCGAGCTTCTCGTGTGTTCAAGTGCATTTTTGTGATTCCTGTAAGGTGTTATTTTAATATTTTGTGCATATATGTAATTTTAATATCAAATTTTTGTTGCTATAAATATGTTAACAAGTTTTTTTAAGTATTGTGAGTTGCATGACTATGATAACACTGATATTTTGAAGGTAGACCCTACTACAAAAGGTAAGTTTTTTAATAGTCTACTACTTGAAACTTAAACTAGGCTTATAGTATGGCTTTATGATCTGATGGTGCAGATATCAAACTGAAGGCAACATGAAAAATAATTGTAATAATTCTTGCATGAATTATTTTATTTGTTATTTTAGTTTAAATATGTTTTCTTGCACTGTCATATGCTCTTGCAACTTCAGTTTGTTGTAACCAAATAAGTTACTATTTTTAATTTTTTTAGTTGTCAAGTAGAAATAAAATAAACATAAGTTGTCCATAGCCTACGTGTTTTTTTTTTTTTTGTAATGCTATGAATTTTAAATTATTATACTTAACTTAACATCTGTAGAGTAGGCTATCCATTACTGTATTATGAAATAGTACCATTAACATTGCCCACCTAACCCTAGTAAGATTATTGTGCAGCTAGTATTGAAAATAAATTACTCTGAGATCTAAAAAATAATCAAATGAAAATCACAACACACATTGGATTTCATTGCACTCATAATATACCTTAACTGTAGACATGTTTTGGTTGTCAGCTGGAAAGCACATGCTGGTGGAAGAATACATAATGTTTTTGTTTACGTTGTCCTACGTTTTTATGATCTGTCAAATAATGGAATTCTAATACAATATGGACTGTAGATCTGCCAGATAGTGATACAGTGAAACCTGATCCAGTGCAAAAAAAACTATCTTATTATGATTTTTTCAATATACAAATCATTCTTTGTTTCGTAAGTAAATCTTTTTTAAGACCTAACCATTGGAGTCATTAATTTTATTTGTCCTTTCGTTTGAACTTGTAGTTGAGCCTGGCTGCTACTACAAACAACTGTTCCCGAGAAATGTGACATAGTCTCGTTGTTGTAGTTGCTGAACTATCCTAATTACACCCCTTAAAAATAAAATAATGAAGTGTGTTTTTTGCTCTAAGTTGTGTTTAACCCCCACTGGTGTAAAACAGGCAATTTTTTTTATTATGCTTTCATTGTAGTGGGCAAAATTTTTTTGAAAAATTTGATACTACCCGACAAGCTAGTATTACCCTCTCCTTGTTTCAAAAAAAAAAAAAAAAAAAAAAAAATATATATATATATATATATATATATATATATAAAACTGTGAGCGACGAATACTGTATTTAGGTATGTATTGGCCACATCGAAACTTTCTGGTGAACAGTCCAGGAATAGTTGTTTTCCCATAGTTATTAGGGCCTCACAGCGATTGCACGAAGTCTGGCCAGGGTCGTTGGTTTAGCTGTTAATTTGCATAGGAAAGTCAGGTGAAGGTCTGTGGCCGTCGTGCCACCGGTGTGACAACACTGGCATAACAGTTGCGCAGCGCTGAACAGAGAGCATGCAACCTTGCCAGTAGCTGCTCTCTCATGCATTCCATTCTTGTTTAGTCACATCCACTTACCAGTGTCACCTGATGTCCGGCCCACGCATAACTGGTTCCCTTCCCTTACAGTGATACATGTGTAATTTCTTTTCACCGTTGTTTTTTTAATCAGATGTTGATTGTTTACGCGAGGTTTTAAGGTTATTGTACAATTATGTACTAACAGGTGTGGTTTTATAACATCGAAAATGGAGAAAGTTGTGTACCGGACTATTACAAGTTAATAGACTTAATCGAGGAAAAGATCTTGTGTCTGGCAACCATCTGTCAGCCACACATGTTGACTAAACAAAGGTTTTGATGGGAAGGGCTTGTGTCTGGCAATTTCTGGCAATTGTCTGTCAGCCACACATGCTGACTAAACAACGGTGTTGATAGGAAAGGGGGGGAAGTGGTCTGAAGACTGCAGCATTCTGAGCGTGTTTACATCATTTGTCGCTCTTATCCAAAAATGTTTTTTTGTATACATGTACATGTCACTGTTAATTGTTCATTTGTACTTCTTTTTTTTCCCCTTAAAATGTGGCCTATGTGTACTTTAGTTTTTCAGAATGAAATTAAGGCAGTTTTAAATTACGTATGGCATAAAAGTACATTATACAGAACATTATTTAAAACATAGGTGTCTTTGATAATGAAATGGTGTTCCGTCAAGCAAAAATAACCTGCTCATGGTCGGGACATTGCGCCGCCATGCAGTGTCTTATTTCATTGTTTTGGCCTACTTCCTCTTGTCCAGAAGTGTCAACTTTTTCAACTTGTTCCATTCAGGTTGTCAAATCAAGAGGCCAGTTTATGACCTGTAAATGTAAGAGGGTTGCAGTAAATCAAGCACAGAACCTATAACCAAAGTGGTAAATAAAATTTTAATCCTATATAATCCAAAAACAAAGTATTAAGTTAGTGTAGGTGTATGAGGCATTTTCAAAAACGTAACTACCAGATTAGTAAACAAACAATAGCAACTCATGGGATGGTAACGAGACACAAGGCTACATATTTATACAGGCAACACTGACGTGTCGTCTGATTTTCTGACCTTGCTGCTAGTTATTATGGGCACAAGAGATTGGTAGTAAATGTGAGCTGCAATTGCCTGTCACTGTTGCTATACAAGTCGCGGTGAAGCAAACTTGGGCACAGATAGACACATGAAGTTTATGGCCGAAGTGCACGTTGAGCCGGGAGAGGGAAGACGGCAAGATGAGTTTCCACGTGGCTTGCCTTGCTGTGGTGTTGCGTGCAGCCAAACTTGCCAGGCATGTGCCACAAGTGTTACAGCTGTCATTTTGTGAATTTGTCCAATTTTTTTAATAGCTGCAGTTTATTGGTTGATGATAACTTTTTATATTATTGCTCCATCCTAATGAACATATTTTTAAATAACCTTTCCTACTTTGTCATGTCGTGCATTTTTTTTTAATTTGATTTTTTTTTTGGAAATCTGCACCTTTAATTTTTTTTGTCAAGGAACAAGAATACTGCCATAGTTGCATTGTAAAAAGAGCTACAGTTTTTTATGTAAGTATCTAAACAATATCATTACTCAGCAGCAGAAAACCATAAGTTCTTTCCCTATCTGGGTGAATGTTTGGAAGAGGGCATAACTTGATAATGAGACGTTTAAGTGTTCCATTTGAAGTGCGGGTATTCACCACCCGAATTGTTTTATCAGATCCAGGATGGGTCTTTTGTGTGATGACGATCTTACACCTCAATGAGGTAAATTGTCATCACTAATAATGACGAAGGTACCCGGCTGATTGTTACAAGTTAGTCTGGCATAAGTATTCAGCTGGTCACCTTTTCCAAAATAGCTTCAACTTTTGGCTGAATTCACTGCCGTCTGGAAAACAATTTAATTTAAGATAGGTTTCAGGGGGTGCCATTTGAGTCCTTCCTGGGAAGTAAAGTAATTTACAGCAATCTGATGTTCTTTGCTATAGAAGAGAGTTTGTAAGTCATGCAAATTGTAGTTAGCCTTGAAGAAGTTGCTTCCATTATCAGAGAATATTTGACTAACTTGACCATGTCGAGATAAAAATCTTTGGAGTGATGAAATTAAAGATTGATTGCTTAGGTCACACGCGCCTCTAAATGGCTAAACAGATGAATATTTTGATGTAGCATTTGACATTTGTCGTCATTCTTATGGAACTTGATTTGGTGTACAATGCCCCAGCTAATCAAGCCCAATGTTTATAGGTGACAGGACTGACTGGCATTTGGAGGTAGACCGGTGAGTTTCTATGTTGTCTCTGCATTGAATCTGCGAACTATGCTCTTACCATTTACAATCCGATGATGTTGATGTAAGTCAGAATGCAGATATTGGTAGATGTTGATATCCTATATGCAGTAGGCATCTGTGTTCATTTTCATTACACAATACAGTAATTAGCTTAATCAAATTAAACCTTGGGGAAGAATCGTTTGCCATTTCTGAACTATTGGCATGACTGCATGTTAGAGGCTTCTACCAACCTGTAGAATTTCTTTTTTGCACACAAATATTTAATTACTTCAGCTTGTTTTAAACTTCACATACTTTTGTGATTTTAAAATGTTCTATTTCAGTTTAATAATCCTTTCTTTGAACAATTTGAATACAGATACGTAGATTTTTTAAGTTCTTGTTCTGAGAGGAATCCAAAGTTCTCTTCCTTCTGGGAATTTGTTGGCATTTCAAGAAAAGTGGTTACAAAAGATGACTACCCTTGTAAATCAATAAGACTGCTTGAGTAATACACAACTGCTGGCAGCGTGGATAGACTTATACATTTATGGCACCGCTATTTAAAACTAACTTAGAACTACTACACAGCAATCCACTGTATATTTATAATAAAAATTTAAAAAACATTTTACATACCAAAACCTTTAATTACTTTGTGATTAAAATTAGGCCAAATTAGGTATGTAGTGTTTTGTTTGAAAACCAAAAATTACACAGGATGTTGAAAGACATGAAATTAATTCAGAAATGTTAAATCATTAAATTATGCTACCAGTCAGAGGGTCTTGGCCATACTAAAATTTAAAACTATAGTTAAAACCATGCATGGCAGTTCCATGGACATAAGATATATTTTAGGACTAGCAGGCCCCTTGATTTACTGCAGTTTGTTTACAGAGAACGTAACCCTTAGTAGCATGTTTCCGGTCCGTCCGCATTAACCATACACTGTACAATACAGTATTAGAATTAGGCTGTCTCTGTTCGCTAGAGGGCACGCTCCCACATGTGTTGGAGGTGCGTCGGGAGGGGGGAAACGAAACTTCAAAATGGTGTTGGTGTTTGGTCTCAGGTACGACGACAAGGTTAGTACCATTTATTTTTTCTGGCCAAGTAGATGTCTTCTTTTACCCGAAGCGTTTAAAATATCATGTGGATTTATTCGCATGAATATCCTGGGTGTGATTCCCGGCTCGGGCGTAGATGACGTGTTGTCCCTTCACCTCACTTCACCCTCTTTGGCTCGAAGGCTTTACTATTAAAGGGCCGTAAAACTTAAAGGGCCGTTAAATCCTATCACCTCACCTTAAGGCTCTTCTGGGATGAAATTCAAAATTTTATACGTATAAAAGTGATTGTGTAATTTAAGTAGACATTAGTAGTGACCACATTTTCCTCTTAAGAAAAATTTAGTGTGTATAGTAAACACACATCAATCAGCATGTCAAAAGTCAAAATTTGAATGTTACGGGAGCCTACACTCAAAATAAATAAGTGAACATACTGTAAGGAAATAATTTACACTGAAATTAGGTGGCACAGGTCACATGATGAAAGTTAAATTAAAAAAAAACGTAAAGTAACATGTTTTTGTATTTTGAAAAATTACTGGGAAAAAAAAAAGGATTTTATGTTAAAAATGAGCAACGTATTGGGTTCACTAAAAATGAAAACTATTTTACTGTAGTCTAATCTATTATTTAATTTTTGGAACTAGTGGCATTCCTCCAGGTTACAAGGATACTACCATTTTTATAGCTATGTGAACTGCCAAATCTAGGTGTATGTCAGTGGTAACAAGTGCACATATCCTTCTACGGTGTGTCAAGTTGTGAAGGCAAGGGAGTTGAAGGGCTGATATTAGTGTGACAGTACTCTTTCTATGCCCATGAGAAGACTGAATAAAAAATCTGAGAGTGGCTCTGTTGTGGATCTGAAGTGTTAGTGAGATATGTATTTATCCATAAAACTATTTTCAGTAGATACTTGATATCTATTGAATCTACATATATGCCCCACTAGTTTTATTTTTATTTATCTCGGTGCGGCTTACATTGCTAGAGAATTTTTTTTTATTCTGGAAACTATGAACAATTGTATGTATTTTCATGGATATTAAACATTTGAAAACCCATAGTTGTAAACTTTTCCCACATTTTTTTCCTTGTGGAAGTACTCTTCTCTTCTCATTGCAGAATAAGGTTTTTGTCCAAAAGCGATATTGTGAAAGATAATTGAGCCCCGCTGAATATTACTTAATGTGTAAGTCCTTCGTGTTGCTCACACTAGATTTCTGGAGTAGACTGCGCCAAGAATTGATTGTGTGTGTAAGAAGTTGGTATTGTAAGGAATTTTTTCTTTACCGCTAATGTTTTGTTCCATATTTTAAAATGAAAATATGTGTGTACCTCTGTATTAAAGAAAAAGTTACTTTCCAAAACTTACAGAGGGAAGAAAGAAAGAAAGAAAGAAAAATAATTCTGCAAACTTTGCTAGAAAACCTAACCCGATTTATACATTGCCATGGTGTAAGAATGGGATGTAATCAAACACGTCCTGATTTACAATCAGAAAAATTCATTTTGAGACTATCTCAACCCCCGTTAGGTCTTATACATGCAAAATAGTCATTTAATTGAAGCAAACATACTTTTGTGTAGCTGTTACCTTAAAATTTTTCCGCCCCGCATGTGTACATAGCTGTAATATTTTGGTAGCTTGTCAGTCTTGAAGCTGATTAAACAATTATTATAAGATCACAACATTCAATTTTAGTACACAATTTTAGGACTTCATTCACAAAAATCACAGTTTACTCAAAGTCAGCTTTGCTAAACACATTCGACAATAATTGGTGATGTATATGAACTTATTTCATTATCATGGGCATTCTAATGTTGCATATCAGCTGAAACATTAACTAAAGTAAAATATTCTTATCTGCAAGTGTGCTTAATTACGGTACATGTAAAACTTATTCAGGAGTGAGTAAAGTGTTCTGAAAAAATATTTTTTTTAAAATTTCATTACTATCAATTTACTGAAATAAAATAATTACGTACAACACGTTAAATAAAATTTTTTTTTATGTCCATGTTTAATTTTAAACATGTATTAAAGTACTGTCTGCACGCCAGCTCAGATTCCCTGAAGAGTGTGAAGTTTTTCATCCGTAAAGATATAAATAATACAATGAGGCCGATAGCATGTCGACGCTTACACTAGCCAAATTTACGTTTTAAGTTAAGGCGTGTTTGCTACTGTGTTGAGGTGGCGTACGTACATAACTTTAAGGTTGAAAACCACATACATGCCAGAGTCTCAGAGCTGGCACGCAGACAGTAAAATAAAAGTATTTAAAATTAAAATTGATAATGGACTTTTGTAACTAAACTTCAAGTTTAGTTATGTCATGTTGGTATTTATATTGTAACCTTACTTATTTGGATACTGCATGTATGAAGTTACATCTGTCCCAATAAGTTAAGTTCAAGATATATAACTTCCCAAGTAGCAGTTAATGAATTCATTGCTCAAGTAACATGTGAAGGACTATTTCATGGACCCTTACTACTTAAAGTACGTCTCTATATTAATTCCATCCTTAGTCTGTGAGCTGTTTGTGGTCTTATTTTATTGCGATGCTGTCTTTTTGTTTGAAGATATTCCCATTGTGTTAAGAGTGTGTGAACTGTATAGGAGTGGCATTCACCTCACTGAAGGGGCGACAACTGTACCCGATGGTGTCGTCGACAGCAGCACGCTCAGCAGTGCGGGTTACCTGCTCGTTTTCTTGCCCCTCTTCTCTGCAGCTGGCCTGCCTGCAGAGGATTGGTTCCAGCCAACAACTTATGAACTTCTTGTTCTCCATCCCTGGCCTGCGCAGCTGTCAGGGCAAGGCGTATTGGTGGAGGTCGTCGTCGCCCTACGATTTAGAAGAAAGTAAGTTTTGCCAGGATTAATAGATAGTGGATAAAGAAATGTAAGCATACTTGAAAATTATGACAGTGGCAGTTTTAACTGTTTTGTTGTATACTTGTTATGGTATTGTTCCTTGTTTCCATCTGAGGCTAAAGGAATTGGGTTGCTTACGAAACTGATTGTGGTAGTTCTGCTATATTATATGTAATGTTAGAAGAAAATAGTTTTCCAAACAAATTGTTTTGGTTTACCATTTACATCAAATGAGATCTTGTGCACAACTATGAAACTAGTGGCATATCGTTTCTCCTGAATTACTTCTGTGTCACTGACTCAACACACAGAAAATAATTTTGATTTCATTAATTTTGCTTTGCGTTATTAATGTGTTTTGTGTTTTTGATGCAAGTGGAAACCTCATTGTTCCCACAATATACAGCATTAATATCAAACTGGGAAACTGTTCAAAATGCAGAACTAGTATGTTGGCTAATTTTGTGCTACATCAGTTTCCTGCTTTTGACATTTTTAATTGCTGGCATTGACATTCATAGCTGCTGTACTTTTGGCAGTAGACTATGTACTTACTTGATGCAATTCTTGAACATTTTTTTACCTCGACATATACCTACCTACAGTAGAGCCCTGATTTAACGAACTCGGGAATAACGAAAACAGAGATTTAACGAATTTTTTTTTTAGGAATTATCAAAAAATAACCAAAAATGTGTGAAATACTAAGTAATTTTGGTGAAATATAAAGTGTTAAGTCTATTAACAATACGTTTACTGCCAGCAGTATATTCATTTTTCTCCGTAGATAGTGTTTAACCATCCGTTGAGAAACAAAATAAGTACTAGTTAAAATTCGTTTAAAATTTTGGCCGCAGAAGTGACTTTAAACTGAGCGCGCGCGGCCGAGCGAGAGATGCTGTGTTGCATAACAAACGCGTGCCTAGGTCCTCACCCTGGCGGCTGGCGAGTGAACTAGCATCTAGATACCCAGTCCACACAGCGCGGCAGCGGACGACACTGGTACTAATTCACAGATGGTGCTTCGCGTCTCCGTCAGAGTGTGCTACCGTGCAGCGTGCTTTACCGATTAATTATTTTACAGATAGAATGCAGTGGTGTTCAGCGTGATTATTTTCTGTCGCGTCCCATGACAAAACCAGCGTATCTATAAAAAGGAATAGGTTTTATATATTATTTATGCTGACTTTTTACAACAAATTTATTAACGCAAATGATATGTTTCGCTGATGTTAAAAAAGCTTTAGTGCGGCAGCCTGTAAGTCAATGGCCGCCGCTGCGTGTATTTATTTATTATTTTACCGTTATCTCGCGAACTTTTGCCTTAGTTTTCATTGTTTTTTTCACCAAAATATTTTATGGAAATTTCCTAAATTTTCTTGGAGGAGCGGGAGAGAGACAGAAAGAAAGACGACTCAGCAGTGTTTATCATCACTTCTCACGTGTCGATGAAGCGTGCGGGTGGTTGGCCTAGCTTACCGGGCGGCGGGCGCGTGCTCGACGAGTGTTCCACTGGCCGTTTTAAAGTTTTTTTCACAGAATTTTTTCCTTTTACCTACCTATTGATGGTAACTGCGGTATGCTATTGTTGTGGGCTATCATACTTTCTTAAAATTACGTCAGTTTCTAACACAACATGCCCGAGGATTTAATTTTTTTTTGGGTCTGAGGGGTGTAAAAAATATAAAGTTGGATTTAACGAAACATCGATTTAGAGTAATCATTTTCGGGTCCCAATTCATTTCATTAAATCGCGGTTCTACTGTACTTGCGATGTGACACATGAGCAAGTGGACTGTAGCTGCTTTCATAAGTTTTTTAATAATTATAATGACAGCAGACTTTCGGTTGTCCACGGCTGGATTATCCTATTTGTGGCTTAACTGCTGATAAATTTTTAAGTTTGGTGTAAATATTTCTCAGTGATGTTTGTTAAAGACTTAAATGTTAGTAAAAATGTCTAAACACATATTAATTATGGTTTAAAAAAATACAATATGCATGTTATCAACAGTTTATAACACAGTTTAAATCTAAGATTGGCTTAGCTGCTGGCAACACCGCATATCAGCCCTCATCTCGCCTCACTGCTGCTGCGCTGTCCTTGCTAGCATCCGTGTGGTGCAGTCACTTTCATTGAATGCTTTTTCATGTATCAACTGTTTGTCACAGCAGCGAACCTTTTAGTTAGTGATCCATTCATTTTCAAACAAGTGACTTTCATTTAACTAAAGTATGTATTATCGTAACAACAGGTGCTCAAAATAATAAACAGGAAGGAGGAAGTTACGTATGTTCCGGCTCGGCACAGTTTAAGGTTGCTGGCCTCACTTAACCTCCCTCGCACTTCCTTATTACTCGCCGAACTGGGGAAGTAATATTTGCCACAGGTGACTACACTGGCTAGCTGGGTAGAGATGAATTAATTCCCTGGGGGCGGAGGAGAGCAATGTGTCTGAAAGAGTGGCTTATCAGACGGACTACTAATCTCCCTCCTGCTGGCAGTATAAGCGAAGGAAGCCAACACTCTTTGGAGATTAAGGCAAGCTGGTAACCACTCACCTTTAGAATAGTTGGCGGAGGAGCTGCTGCTTCCTCTCGGAAATTGTAGCGACAGGAGGCTGGGGTTCCGTCTGGGCCTCGTTTATTAGTTGCTGGACCCTCTGGTGTAGCTGCTGCGTTTTTTCCGTAGACTTGATCGGGATGATGAGTGCCGGGATCGGTTTTTGTATAGCCCTCAATATCTGACTGAACCTGTGTTGTGCACGAGGGATATGATGGCCCTGGTTTTGTGGTATACTCCGTAGGAGTGACAGAGTGAAGTTAGGGAGGGGTCTGACCCTGGTCGCTTCATTGGTGAAGGTTTCAATGTTGGCTTTGTCAGTACCTGATTAATTTGGCAGTGCTCCTGAGCAGCCTTGCGCTTACACCCTTCCAGAGTTAGCCTCTCCTGGGGAGATATGTAAAGCTCAATGAGGTTGTCGCACATGCTACAATAATAAGCTGAGATATGATTTTCGCTTGCTATATTATATCCTAAAACTGTTACAGTTCACAATTTTACACGAGTCACTGGTTCACTGGTTAAATATACAGTGAGATTAATTTACAAGGGTTACGCCACAATGTTACACGAGTCTCTGATTCAGTAGTTAAACGTACAATACTTATAATTTACAAAGTTATGCACTGAATTTACACATAGGCTGTCAAAGACACACGCTGAATTGCACTCTGGCTTACAACAAAACTGAGCTTACTACACTAGTTAGTACAAGGAGCCCCGCGTTTCCTGTATCCGGCTTCCACTTCCGGTAGCAGCGTGCCACACGGCGGCCGTGACTACTTTAGTCGGCTGCATTCAGACATACGCGCACGGTTCTAGGGGGCGCCTCTATTCTCCCTTGCTCTAGGTGAGAGTAAAGGTACAGGTAGGGGGGAAGCTTCGGTGGCTAGTACAGACTACAACCCTGAGGATAGGCTGGCGGGCTTTGGTGGCTAGTACAGACCACAAACGTTAAAGTAAAGGAGGGGTGGTGCCTAGGCTGTACTCAGGAGACCCGAGCCCTAGACTGTTGATGCTAATGGCGAAAGCTCTCCCTTTTATACCTGTCCAGCAGGTGAAGTACTGTTAGCGAGCACCGGGATGACCAGAGAGGAGATGGGGAGGCAGAGGCTGTCTGCTGATTACAGGCTTGCCACCCCGACACTTGTTACTTCCCTGCTACAAACAACAAATACTCGCCTACTTATTCAAATTGTGTTGCTGTTAAATAATAGAGAAATAAATAAAATTACAAAACATATTCACTTGATATTTACGGACATATATTTAACACAGAAGAAATTGTGGCAGTTAGCTTATGATTATCACCAGATTTCATGCGGCGTATTATATCTGCTGCGCACATATTTGTTACGTCAGATAATACACGTACAATATATATGTATATCATAGACAAACCCTTATCGGCAACATGTGCTTCTGTGATGAGAAACTGGTCCTGACGGGGCAGGAGAAGATAAACAAGTTAAGCCTACCTTTACACTGGGAGGCGAGCTTAAAAATATACAAGACGTGACGGTGATGTGTGACGTAAGGGCATGGCTGAAACCACATTTTAGGCCGTACTGAAAATTGCAGAAATGCTACTCCCAAGCAGTCTTGTGGTGGTGATAAAAATGAAAAGGGTGGAGAGGCATACCAATTGGTAACAGCAGCAGGAGGCGAGAAAGATGAGGAGGGAGTAAGAGTGTACCCATGAAATTTTTTTTCCCTCTCCTTTTCCCCTTGGGTAACTCTCGATGGGATGGTTTGAGAGTGTGGGAAGGGGATTGTTTGAAAACAGATGAATGGTCATGATAATCGTTCGAGTGGGAGGGGGAGAGAGAGAGTCAAATAATACAAAAGGACAGTATTGAACTAAATTAATCATAATAGTAGTACACAGTTTCAGGGGAATCAGAGTTGATGTTTCTAACATGTCTATTAAGTTCAGAGTAATGAGTATGAAAAGTACAATTCGTACTTCATGCAGTCCAATTTGCATGTCTTATTAAGTTTGGAGTATTCCTACTACTGCACCAAAATGCTCCCGGTACGCACCACCCGAGTGCCGCATGTACCAGTTACCAGAACGCTTGTTGGCAGCTTTCTGATTTTCGTATTCCAATTGAGAGTTGCACGTGACGAAGGTACACCAGGAGAAATTTTGCCAAAACATCTTAGGAAATGGTATATTTTTTGAGTGCAACATTTCTGTGTCGTACAAGTAACTAGCAAATTCTTTATTTTTACAGAGGAAGAAAGTAATCAGGAAGAAGACAGGAAGAGGTTGAAATTGGATACTGATTCTATATTTGACTGGTAATATGCAGCAAGTACCTGCTTTACTAAAGGTAAGAGGGCTGGAGAGGTATAGTCTGTCTCCTATGCAGCATTTCCTCTCTCACAAATGATTTTTGCACAAATTCACACTCAGCTGCATCAAAATTAAAAGTATTTTTCTGTAGAAATGTGTACACATAACTTCAGAACTGTTAAATATTGAATTTGTCTGGGAGACAGACATCTGATTCATAGTAATGTAGTAGTTGTGATTATAAAAAATTTCCTAGCACTGCTTCTTATGTCTGTCAATCACTTCGAGTAGCGTAATTCAGGGTAGCCTTGTTTCCCCTTGTAATGAAATTAGAAATGTTGTCATACATATTAAAAATTGTCTTTACACATTAAAAATGTAGTGTTAAGTTCACTAGTAAAAATAAATGTTCTTGATAAGACTGAAAGTGTTTTAGGAATAGTAAAGAACCTAAATAATAATTTAGAGACTTTATAGTTTGTATTTAATACAAGCCTCAGTGTTACTGCAGAAATGTTGGTTCTTAAATTGTGTACAGTTACACCCCATCCCATTTCCATCTTATGTCACCTTTTCGCTTTCCCATTTGAATAATTCTTTTGTATTACTTCTCTTTGTAAGTATTCAATACAAAAATTTAAAATTGTTTATGCCAAATTTAAAGGACTAGTAAATACTATAATAGAATAGATGTCAATGAGTGCATTGTATGGCATTGGCATTTAGGTAACTATTTATTGTGAAACACTCCTTTAAGTTTCCTGTTTAATAGTTTGAGTGATTTCGCACTTCCAGGAAGATATACATGCATTCATAAACATGCACATGCACACACAAAACATGCATGCAACTCGCACACAAAAAACATTTAGGCACATGTAGGGAGATAGAAAAAAATGGGGGTAGTAGCGTAGCCAGAAATTTGGTTTGGAAGGAAGGTGCCAACTTAATTTCTTTTTTCTCTATTATTTATAATCTTATTATTTATATTTTGCAAAGAAAGGCGAAGGCCACTAGGCATCAAATTTCATTTTAAAATTTAACAGAAGTCTTCACCTGGTGCATGCGTGGTGTTGTAGGGTGTCACACGTATTGTTTATGTGATACCACTTAACTTATTTGTATTGCAGTTATCTACGAATAATATAGAATATTTTAACTAAGCTTATATTAAAATAATATTCAGCATGCTCTTTAGAAACATGATTTTTGGGCCATTCAAAATTGCTAAAATCAAAATCTGCTGTAACTTTGAAGATCAACTTACCTCGAAAAACACAAAATTAGAAGCATATGTTGACCTTTACTACAAACTATCCAAAAATAAAATTTGAGTTTTACTGTTTTAAGTCCCATAGGAAAATAGACTACAAACAATGAAAATCTTGCACACCAGTTTGGCGCGCTGTGAGTAGAGGCAGTATGATTCTCGTTGAGTGTTGTAATCTAGCTTTTATCACTCTGCTGTTCCCACGCATCAAACGTGGAAATTTGACACTGGTACACACTCCTGTTAAAATATGCAAGTACTTACATATAGTACCATGGAACTTTATAGTCGCACACACAAAACTACATCACAATTATGCGCAGAAGCACAATTCACGACGTTTCCAGGTTGGCATCCTGTGGGGAGGAGTAATTAGTACTATACAGTGTCGGGCAGTATTTGGTTAATCCAGCAGCCAGGAGGTGAACTAGAGTAGGCGGCAGAATTGAAAATAGGAAAATGTGGTGTGGTTATCGAGGTTTGGGTTATGGATGTCTAGATTTTGTTATTGCATTATTGCCGGATTGTGGTAAGGCTTTCACTACTTAGGTAGTAAAGCAGGAGTCAAAGTGTAGATTATGGGATTCTGCATGAGCAGCAGCTGGTTTTCCAGTGAATCAACATTTGTACCAACTTGGTCCTTTTTGGTGTCTGCCCTGTGGCCATTCATCCTTTGTTTGGGGGTGTTGGTGGTGATGCTAATGTATTCTGCTATGCAGTGTTTACATTATAGCAAAGTAATGTACATAGGCCATGTCACCGACACCCTCAGACAGAGGATGAATGGCCATATGAAAAAACACTAAATTTTGAGTAAAATTTGTATTTCATAGTGCCGTACTGTATTTTACATTAAAATCTTTCTATGCTTTTATTATTCTAATTTATTAC
This sequence comes from Medauroidea extradentata, assembly GCA_003012365.1. Lineage (NCBI taxonomy): Eukaryota > Metazoa > Arthropoda > Insecta > Phasmatodea > Phasmatidae > Medauroidea > Medauroidea extradentata. The sequence continues at coordinate 11,580 of PNEQ01030477.1, read as the reverse complement.
TAGTGTAACCACTTAAATTCTACTCTAACATCATACCAATACAAGTCAGTACATTAGAGCAAACATATAGTGTATATGTGATAAAAAAAAATTTATAATTTTCCATGCGTATGTATAAAACACACAACAAGGAAAAATAACATAACGTGTAAATTTAATGTTAAAACACCTGTGAGACCAAACACAATAGATTCAGCTTGCAGTTAAGAAAAAGTAAGTTTTCTAGCATCCTATATATAGTGCTTGACAACCTTGCGAACATCAACAATAATATTTCTATGGAGTGCCATGAGTGCAAGAGCTGTAAGCCTTTCCTTGCGTGTTGTACTTCTCAAGTGTGTTTTCAGTGTGGTGAAACATCTTTCTGTGCAGCTGTAGTCACAGGGATAAGAGCCAAGATTTTAGGAAGTACAGAGATATTTGGAAAATAAGTCCTGTCAATTGAAAACTCATGGGTTAATCTGTGGTTTATGTTCTGCAGCTCATTTAGCACAAATACTATTTTGCCTCTAAAATGCCTTTTATGTTTTTGGATCACTTGTGTAGAACTCAATTGCTTTCACATGTATCACCAAAATCCTTCTTAACTGCATTAGTACCGTATTCGCCCATGTACCCCGCGCACCCATGTAAGCCGCGCACCCCTTTTTTCAATGACAAATTTGGGGAAAAAAATTTTTTTCAAAAAAATCAATTTTTTGGGATAGAAAAATTTTATTATGGGGCAAAACAACAAACAAACAAAAAGTATGCTCACCTGCTATATTTATTTCTATATAGCAGCCACTTCTTTAAAATAAATCAATGCCTCATAAATGGGGCGGATGTTAATGCACGGAACTGAGTTTGCCGCAACGAGAGGTTGACATGCGGTTTTTTGCTTCCAAGTGGCAAGCGCTGCATGCCAGCAACACGGCACCAGCCAGTGTCTGTGTGTGTATGTGGTCGCGCTCGGACACGTAAGTAAGCGAGCGGAAGTTGTCAAGGTCAACTGGTACAGTCGCAGCACAAAAGCAATACAAACACTCCACGTGTATCACCACTTCACGAGACGTTTTCAGTGAATAAAAAAGCTTAGCTCTGCATGTATCACTCACAATAAATACAGCTATGTACAAATGGATTCTGTAGATGAAGTCGGGGAAAAAATATATAAAGTCTTTGGTATAAATAAAAAAAAGTCTTTAAACTGGTACGTCATCGTCATCATCATTAGGTACCACCGTCGTCATCGCTGCTGTTTCTCATTGTCCGCCAGTCTCTGATACACGACTCCGCAATGCCGTACTTATGGCCTGCCGCGCGATTTCCTAACTCTTCTGCTTTTTTTATCGCCTTCAGTTTCTCTCCCCCTGTAAATGAACGCAATCGTTTGGACATTTTTATTGCCCGAACTATCAACGTAAACACTACGATAACTGTACGCTAATCAGTTACACGCAGAGAACACTATTAGCTGCACACATGAGTTCGTAAGTTATCCGCGATCACTCGTCTAGACATCGTTGGTTTACTTCTAAAATCTCGTAAGTCCAGATTTACAAAATTTTGTATTCCAGGTGAATTTTGTGCTAATTTGCATGGCATATCTAGTGTTAAAATCTGCTAAATCTACTATGGGTTAGCTTTCCTATATGCTCAAATTAAATAACGTATCTATGGTGTAGCATGCCTACGAAGAATTTCTATTCGCTCTCCTGAAAAAGTTTCTGAAATGGACTTACGAGGTTTTAGAAGTAAGCCAACGACATCTACATTCCACCGCCGCACCACCCCCGCAGCTTTGCCAGGCCTCCCTCTCGCACGTGCGTACGAACTTTAAACTTAAATTACCCATGTAAGCCGCGCACCCTCATTTTGGGCATTCTAATTCGGGACAGGTAAGGAGGCCCCTTAACACCCTCATTGTTACTAAAACCATTGTGTATAAACCAGTAGGCCGTTATACACGAGATGCATTATTTAAACTGCCTTTCAAAGTAGCACTGTTAAAATGCTTTTTGGATGTAACTACTGAAATTATTTAGATTACCTATAGTACAGTACCCTGAAGTACCTCTGTCGAAAATTACAAGTAACTCCTTAGTTTTCCGTAACTTGGTTAACCATGTCACAGAAAAACTAACATCAACAAAAGCAACGTATGATAGCTTTATCATTATTCTTATTGTACCAGCTCTAAGCAAAACCATATGTGTTCGAGACATTGGTTTGTATAACTGTTTGTATTGTTCAAGACACTGTTATTAGTTTGTATCTTGATTAAATATTTAGCAGTACGTAATGTACGTGTAGACTTGGACTGCTAGGTTAACTAATTGATTAAGTAGAAAGAGGGTTGGGGTTCAGTAAAACCCCAATTCCAAGAACACTCGTAGATTTCATTAATTTGTCTGTATGGACTGAGAAGACCAATTTTGTCTCCTCAGAGAAACGTAACAATTTAGTCTGCATATTTATAACAACAAATTATATTTTGCGCAAAACTATAGCCAATTTGTGCTTATACAACAATTTACTAAATTAAAAATTAAGGGACAACCTACTGCAATGTTGTGCATAGGTCTAACCTACAGCACACAATACAGTTCGTCATGTCCTGTGTTTATAGTTGCAGCAGGGGAATATTAGGTGTATTTTTGTGGTTGAATAGGGAAAATTCTTATTTTTTATCACGTTGCAGTAAAACACAAAACCATAAAGTACCTACATTTAGTATTTTGAGAAAAATATTATTTTCTGTTATGTATAAGCTCGAAGTGGTGCTTTGACACTTTTATAATCATAAAAATATTAATCTTGACTTGCCTGGGATTCGACCCTACTACCGTTCATCTTCAATGTTTTGATGCTAACAATTCAACTACGACGACTTCTGTTATACTGAAGTAGTTAATTAAATAAGAGTTTGATAGAGAAACTCATTAGCGTTATAAATAGTATTACAGTAGAACCCCTTTTTTACATTCCCCTGAATTACAATTTCCCCTTCAGTACAACATTTTTTCTGGTTCCCATTATTTTTCCTACGTTAACTATGTATTGTATTCCTGTCATTTACAATTCAGTTGGTACTTGCTTCCCCTGATTTACACTTTCTTTTTATGATGCTAACAATAATATTACCCTCCACATACATATTAAATGTTGCTATCTTGTAGAAAGGATGAAATTTTAATAGAGAGAAAACTGTAGACTGTACTTATGTGTGTGTACAAAAAGTTTTAAAAACAGAAGGGCAATTTAATCAATGTTAGTAGCAATAAATCATGCCTTTTCTTAATCTATGCCCAGTAGCACGTTGATGCTAAACAAAATTTTTTGTTAGAATATTGATTACATTTTACTTATGAAGACTCTTTGAAGCCACATTACATATGTGCTGCAATTATTAATAAACTTGTAAAATTTTTTAATTAACAGATGTTTTGTTACAGTTTTTGTTGTTTCCCTTCATTTACACCATTTTTCATTTGTCCCTTAGATAGTGTAATATAGGGGTTCTAGTGTATTAAGATTAATATGCGACAATTTCAACATCCGGCTCTAACTAGAGGTACGGTTATTTTTAAGTGTTCTGTGTAAATATCCATAAGCTGTGTGTTATACATGGATAACAGTTCGAACTGTCAATATTAAAAACTAAATTCTTTTAACTAAACAGGTTTTTATGATGAAATAGCAGGACATAAATTGTGTTAAATACTAACGATATACTAATGCTGGGCGAAGTTAGAAATTTTCGAACCGAACATATGGGTTCGGTTTGGTTCGAAACGTCTCAAAAAGTGTTCGAAAAACCGAACGTTCAAGATTTAGAAAAACACGTTTTTCGAACTGATAGGCTTGTACTACGACACAAATTGGTAAAAAAAAAAAAGGCAAGAAATATGTTACGACGTACCAGATAATTAGCATCGCAATCTTGAAACGCAAAAGATCTTTGTTTGTGTGTACAAAATAGATTTCCGCCAAAATTTTCTCCATGAATAATTGTAATAGAACTGGAAAGAGTTACTGCAATTTTTCTAATCAGACAAGGCTTAATTTTTTTTTGTCTGTAATGTCAAGTAGGCCAACAGTATCTGTTCAAACAGATTTATTATTTTGGGCAGAGTATGTAGGCATGAATACATTACACCTAACGAAAGCTATGCCGCAAGACAGATAAATATGAAGCGAGTGTGTAGTAATGCGACTACCTAACTCCGCTTGTCGCCCGACTGAGCTGCGGCTAGCATTACCTGTCCGTGAAGCAGGCACGCTCAAATCTTAGTTATTTGTCCGGAACGCAAAACATAAAACGTGTTACACTTAGAACTCTGTCGTTTTACGTTACATGTAGTTAACATGGGTGAAAATACTTTCCATACGTTTTTAGTTTTAACAGGAGATGAAAGTTTGGTCTGCCATTCAGTAAGAAAATAATGAGTGCAATGAAGTGTTTATAACTGTTACGGAATGAGAGATTTTTTGGATGGTATAATTTAAGCTAAAGATTAGAAATACTGGATATATATATATTTCAAAAAACACAAATTTTGTGCTGTATATGGCCACTTCTGTGTTTTCTTATTAATGTTAGGTATCACAATCATCTCATGCGCTCAGGAAACAAAAGTCACAGTATTATGTTATTAATAATTCATTTCATTTCACCCTCGTCAGCTGTTGGAGACCTCACTATAATTGTAAAATTGCAGTTAACTCTCTTCGATTTGTCAGTAAAACTATACACAATACTGAACAGTGTATGCTAGAGTGGTGCAGTTCGATGGCTTGCAAGGCATCGAGCGAACTGGACAGCTCTTCTTATCGTTACCAATAGTAACTGCATGCAAATTCTAAATTCTTTGAATTTAGTTTGAGAGAGTTATTTTTAAAATGCTCTATGGTAGAAAAGTTACATTGCACAAACAACAAAACAAACTACTGACAACCAAAATCTTAACTAAGCAATTTTATTCCACAATTATCATCAAACTTGACATTAAACTATAGAACTGTTATACAAAATAGCATACATTTATTTAACATATCTTGGTTGCGGTCAGTCTCGGTAAACAATTACGACATGAAAGATGATGACAGGTATGCCACTTTATTTCTTTCTTTGGCTTTCATTCTGTATTCTGCTCCTGAAGGTTTCTTTGACATTTTAAGCTGTCAGTTTCGCTAAGCTTATTTATAACAAAAATATTCACAACGCTCGCAAACAACACAACCAACTGTAGCCACTGTCCTAAATATTTACCTATTGACACATCATGCGGAACATTGTCAGTGCGGGAATAGCTCTGTGTTGCTATGACTCGCACCACCTCGACGAGTCACTATGCCATGCGCAGTGAGGTGCGCCACCGCTTCCTCACAGCCAATTCCACCTTCTCTCTGTATCTACTTATTTCGTATAAAAATTTGCCCCACTTTTTTTTTTTTTTTTTTTTTATAAACAGCTTCAGATTTTTGCTCCTTGCACTTTAAAATAAATATGACGTTATGTTCTACATTAGGCATTCCTAGCATGAAAATTTAAAAATTTAAATATCAGACCAGTCTCAGTCGTAGAAATTACGGTGTAAGCGATTTTGGCGCCCCCCCCCCCCCCCCCGGGGGTTAGCGCCTGGGGCACATGCCCCGTTTGCTCCCCCATAGTTGTGGCCCTGACTGTATCAAATTTTTTTGTGTCTGTAACTCGAGAAAAACTTAAATAAAATGTTCAGTCTGTTTTGCGCTGCAAAAACGTGAACTGCCATGTTTATGTCCCTGCGACGTCACGATACTGTACATTTTAATGTACGTAACACACAAACGGCAGCAACATACGTTCAGGTTTTGAAATTGTGTTAAATAAAGTAGTAATGCTGTAAATTCGAGTATGGCTTGAACTCCGAAGAGTATAAATGTGGATAGTAGTTTGTTTGCGCAGCAATAAAATGCAATTTACTCAGAATAAAATCTTAACTTGAGCGCTGTCTGATAAATCAAGGCATACTGCATGGTTTAAGCTTCAAAAAGAGACCTAATAGTCTGCTATTAACGACAAAAATACAGTGTTCAACATGACACGGTTAGAATAAAATAAATAAGTTCTTTTACGTTAAAAATTGCAGTCAATAGCTTGCAGTTTGCGACAATATTTCTGCAGCTGTAGTGTTTTGGCTGTTCCACTGGCTGTGGCATGTCATTAGCTAATAGGCCCGGTTCGAGGCACCCATGGTTGGCAGATAATTCGAGGGGTGGGCGGAGTCTTGCGAAACTTGCCCCGAGATGGCAGCACAGCTGTCTCAATGCCGTTCACGAGAAACTTAATAATTACTGATAGAAAAAATTTACTTGTAATAGAGTAATTGATCTGCCCTACTATTTTACTGACTTGCGCAACCAGAATCTTCCTGTGCCAGGTTTGGTTAAACACATTCCAAATACGCATTAGCTCTATAGGTTCACTTTTTGTACGCATGTGAACTTTGTTCGGCTGACCTTTCAAACCTAAACTTATGATTATATACCGGATCTGAAACATTAAACTGAATTTGTAGTAAGTTATTATCTCTCTGGAATTTAAATTAAATTTAGGTAAACTCAAACCTAGGTATAACTAAAACATCGCAGTGTGTGAGAGCTACTAATACATTGTTGTCTTCATGCCTTTAAAATTAACTCGGGTGAAATAAATCTTCGTTGTTGACTACCAAATCTACAACCATGCATCCCCAAACAACGGGCGAATTCCCCGAATTAAGTTTTACGTAACCGGGTTCGCTAAATTTTTAAGTTTTTTAAGTCTGTGAAAAATTTAGATACACGCGATAGTGCCTGGCGTGTGGTGACTAACCAAAACAAGTAAGACTACGTCATGAATGTGTTAGCCAATAAGAACACGTTTTCAGTGTTTGTGGCGGCATTTGAAAATATGGGATTTAGAAAGCTGAATAATTTGTTCACAGAGCTATTGCTTTGCCTGGCTGCATTTAGTGCTGAAATAATTTAGAAGAATCAGGTAAAAACAAAAAATTTTTTCCAGGAATTTTCCTATTGGTTACAACAAAGCATTTTTGCACTTTTGTTCACCACTTAATTGTGAACATTTGATTACCAAATTACCTCCGTGCACTGGTATTTGGTTAACAGGATTTGAGCAAATGATTTTATTGTTTACCATTGCATTTCGTAACTGTATTTTTATTAACATTTGCATCAAATGCAGATGTTAAAAGGAGGCAGCGTAATTTTCATGTATTAATGCTCTCGTGTTCATATTTTGCCGAGTATTTGAACCAGAAGGCTAGTAGTTGGAAGTTACTTTAGCACTTGTGGTTATAAAGGTTACCTACAATAATCTTTAAACTATTACAGTTAATTGCTAATATTTAGCTGAAATGAAACGTGTACCTTAATTTCCATAAAGCAATTAAGTTTTCTCTGTGTATGCTTTGATCTCGTTGCTGTTGACTAAATTACTAAATAACTGTTCTCAACAACTTTTTTAACATTTTAATAATTTATATTAATTTAATGTGACATTACAAACATTTTCTTAATTAGAAAAGTAACTGTGCAGTAATAATTTATAATATTTTTTATTTAATTCAACTTAAATTTTTGCAGTGTGAGAGGAAATTTGATAAAAAAAATTTTTATGTATGAATGAATGCTTGGACTGCGATAGAAGTGCCATCTTTTGGCAGGTTTTGGAAGGTTTTACACACTCCCTGAATTATCTGTCAATCACGGGCACTCTGAACCTTTCCAGTTTCGTCTACTGGTTACCGCCATTGCCATGGGTGGGGTGTAAAATGTGCCGTTCTGCACATGCATTATTTCGTCAAATAGTACTCACGCTCATAGCAGAGGCTGCTCCGTGGAACAGCCGCCATAGTTTGATGAACTTTTTCATATGGCACATTATCGATGGTGAATATGAAACAATTTCTGCACTGTTTGTAATTATTTTGCAGTGTAAGTCAACAGACGAGACTGTGATCTTTGAAAGAACTGTGCAATGGGAGTGCATGACTGAATTTATTTGTTTGGACATACGCCATTGAGAAATAAATTACTGTCAATAGAAAACTATAAATAAGACAAGAAAACATAAATAAGCAGAGTACGCTTTAGTCATCAGGATGCATACACAACATGAAATTCCAAAATCCAGATTCCAGTTTTGGAATTTTATGTTGTGTATGTATCCTGATGACTAAAGCATACTCTGCTTATGTATGTTTTCTTGTCTTATTTATAGTTTTCTTTTGACGGTCATTTATTTCGCAATGGAGTATGTCCAAACAAATAAATCCAGTCAGACGAGACTTTTACCAGTACAGCCCCTGTATTGCTTTTAGTTGCTGCAGACTTGGAATTGTATTTCAGTAGTGTTTCACATTTTTTTTAATACAGTTATTTTGAAGACTTATTGTTCTGGAAAATATGTCCATGTGAGCAAAGTGTTTATGTGAACTGGGTGCCATACAAGCTGGATTTGAGTGTATAAGGATGGACGAACACATTTTGTTGCACAATTGTGTAGATGTTGTGCATGTCTGTTATGTATAACACGAAATAAACCGCGTTTAAACACACATATTGATATTTGAAAACTAAGCGCTTACAGTTTGTATATAAAAAATGCAGTAATACCAAGAAATTATATGCACACTTATTGCTGTATTTCTGGCTTTTGTTAATGTAAATACAATGGAATCTCAGTATGAAGACAACTGCGAATGGGAACAAAAATTGTCTTTATGTGTGATTTGTGTTCTGTCCAGACAATTTACTTACATTATAGAGATCTGATGCACACAAGTGTTTGTTATAGTGAATGTGGTGTTGTAAGAAGCCATACTCTTCATAATGAGGTTTTACTGTATTTTCTCCCATCTGCCCCCCACCCCCCACCCCAATCCCTCCCGGTAACATTTTTTTACTGATGACTGTATTGATTTTGATTAGTACTGATTTGATTACGATCTATTGTTGCTGGTAGAATGTATTACAGACAGCACTACTTGGTGGGTCAGACATACAGTTACAGTAATTTGTAGAGCTTAGTTAGATAGTTGCATACATTACATGTGAAAATAAATTGAATGATTTATGTGGGTTTTTTTTCCAGTGACGTCCTTAACATTGCCTGTCAGAATGGTCTGTATTTTTCATGTGGATCCGGTGTTCAGGTGTGTGGAAAAGAAAGTTTTTTTTTGCAGAATTTCAACTAATGGAATTACAAACCTTAAACATTTGTGTGCATCCCCCTTCACTCCCTTATACTTGCCAGTGGATGCATTAAAAAAAGTTTAACTGTTAGAGTGAACATATAAACTTTAAAGGTGACAGTATATTCACTTGCAATATTAAAACTGGTACTTTATATTTTATTAGATGAATATATATATTTCAGATTAACAGCACATCATCGCCTCTAACATAAAAACAAATAAAAGTGCATTAATTCAGCTGTATTAATAATTGTATATGATGTCATCACAAATGAGAATGAAGCCAGCAATAGTGTCCCAAAAAAAAAAAAAACTGGTACAGTATCACACAGGTGTGATGCAGCTACAGTATCTGAAAATATTTTGTTATTGAAAGTCCTTATTCATGTATGCGTCATTTGTGGAACACATTTTTTTGTTATTGTGTGATAGCATATATATTTGTAATCAATTTATCACAAACTGTAGTCATTTTTTGTGGTTCCCTGGAATGGCTTAGTAGACTGTTTTTGTAAATGATCTACTGTTCAGTGTAATGTGACGGGGTTGACTAATTTTTTAGGGAGTAGCAGTAAAAAAAAAAGGGGGGGGGGGTGCAAATCAGTAGAAAAATATAATTTGGTATGAGAAGCCCTATTTGTTTGTGTTTTTTTTAACTGTAAAATATGTTTGAGTTAGTTCAGCATAAGTACTGTACCTGATGGCAGATGGGTAGGCCTACTTAGATACAGTGAAATTTCACTTCAAAATACATGAAGGAGACTTGAAAAGTAATACTTAATATTGAATGTATGTTAAGGGTTTGGGTGGATAAATTTTATAATACAGAGTATTGTACTTTTTGTAATGTGATTTTATTATTTGGAAGGTATAGATAGATAGTGAGTACTTTTGAAGACCATCTTGTGTAGAATATTAATTTTTAAAAAATTAATTATTGCTTAAGGGGATTGTGTACCGTATACATGTTTAACAAGTGGCAGGAAAATGTAAATTAGCAGAATAGAAAAATGTAACCATGGTGTCAAAATTGCTCACTTTTTCCCAAGTTCGGTTTACCACCTACCGTATTTCAAGGTCAAATGTCTTGCTTTGGTGGGGGAATAAATTTAGATCAAGAACCATCTGCTACAATGTTTATCATTTCAGTAATGCCAATGGGGTAATGTTTTAAGTATCTTATTTTCATTGTGCTAATCAGGTTTTAAGAAGTGTGTTGTGCAAATATGAATGAGAACATACTGTAGTGTGTAGTTGCATCACCAGTTCCTATCTGAGTTACTATGAGAAAGTACCGTATATAAAAGATAGACATACAACAGTACTGCCAGTTAGGTGAATATTCAGTGGATTGTCTACAGTGCTTAAAGTCCTTGCACTGCATTACATGGGAACATCTATGCATTGAATCCAGGTGCTTTTGGTGTCCACATCCATGGAATACATACCTGTATTGAAAGTTTTTGTAGGTCTCTAAGAAACAATTGATAGAGGTTGCACTGTATGGTATTTGTTACTTATGTAAAGCTGGGAAAGGTTGGACATTAGTGACAATGTACATTTAGGTACATATATTGTATAAAAATTTCCTCATGTACAGTACCAGGTGTTGAGTTCTTAAGTCTCGGTACTTATGTGTACTGTAATCTGTTTTCTAGTGTTGCAAATAAAATGTGTATGATTTTGTAATTTTTCACTAGCGTAGTTGTAATTCATTGTATATTTCAGAGTAAATCAAGTGGAAAATTGTCAGTGTTCCTTATTAGTGTGTTTAAATTTTTACAAATAATTACCGAACATATCTTATGGTTAAAGCATACCTGCCAACTGTCACGATTTAGGCGTGAGGCTAACGATTTTTTGTTATTGCTCACGCCCGCACGAATTTACGTAAAATCCTCACGATTATTTTCGAGTTTAGTAACTTCGATCAATCATTTGTAAGTTTTCTTGATGCGCGTGGCGATAGATCGATTAATCGGCTAGAGTGTGACCGGTCGTATCTTCTCGTTGCTGTTGGCGTTTCGTGCGCATTTGTTTCCGGCTTTGAGCAATCGATACAAACAATTGCCGTGTGTTAATATTTTTTTCAACTTCTACTAGGGAACTCTTTGTTTTTGGTGTTAATGTTATGTTTTTCGCTTCGTGCTGCGCGGAATTGCCGAGGTTAGGTTATGTGATGAATTCTCTGTAAACTTCACGGCCTACAATGACTGAACGGACCAGTAGCAAGAAGCATTACAAAACAACATTTAACCAGGCCTATTCTAAAGAGTTTCCTCATATTATCGCATCCCGGAAAGGAAACAGCTTTGCGTTTTTGTCGCGTGTCGGTGTGATTTTTCGCTTGCGCATG
>PNEQ01030476.1:0-30400 GCA_003012365.1 Medauroidea extradentata | reverse complement strand
GAACAGGTCTGGACACTCGCCTATCTAACAATGTATTTTGCTTGACCCCCTTGTTGTTTGGCTGTAGTTCGTCAAGTTACCGAGAATGTTGTACTTTTTGGCGCTGTTTTCCGGGCGGTCGGACTCAAACTCCGTCCACTTTTTTCCATTGTTAAATTTATAAAGTAAATAAAGACTGCTGGAGCCTTTTTTTTAAATTCGTGAATGAAGAAAGTATTTCATAAATTGATAAAAAATACGTTTTTTTAAATTGTTTGTCTTAGCGGAAAGGAAGTGGGCGGAGTTTAGTCCGACCGCCGTAACATCAGCGCCAATAAAACACAATATTCTCGGTAACTTGGTGAACTACAGCCAAACAACAAGGGGGTCAAATATCCAGGCGAGTGTCCAGACCTGTTCTTCTACGGCCGTGAGCCCCATCTATTAGTTCAATATCTGCTGTTCCACTGAGTAGCAGCTAGTGGACAAATTGTCGGGACTTTGTATAGAGGTACGTCAATTTCGCAAATACATTCCAGGTCAGGTTGTACGCCAAAAATATATATAATTCATAATCACGTGTGTGATTAACTGGCGACTGTCACGGAACGCATTTGACTACAGCGAGCCAGTAGTAAATAAGGAAATGATTCATAGAGCTATCGCTTGTAATGTTGTAAGCCAATGAATAATCGACTGTATCCAGAGCGTGTACAGGACTGAGCAATCTAGTCAACTGCCAGATGAATCCGCGAAATTGACGTAACTATATTTATTATGCATGGGTAGGGCCATGAACTTTGTTCCAACGCCTTATGTTCACATCGGCAGCTAAGCTTCACGTTTACTGGCAGTGTACCTCTGGGAAGTGTCGTCTCTCATTTGACACAGCCAATCACAATAAGGTTACTACTGCAACACCACACGTCTGTGATTTGCCAGTAGAACCAATGGTAGAACCGCAAGACACGTGAGCGCTAAAATATCCAACAACAGACTATGAAGCAGAACTGCTGATGTGGACGTAAGGCACTGAAACAAAGTGGAACAAAAATTTTTTCACAAAAATTTAATGGCCCTATGCATAGGACAATGGATTCTAGCATCCCGTTCCTAACAATTACTGACCACGAAGGTAAAAGGTGGGAAGGTATTACCAGTGACAGAAAGAGCTCTAGATTTTGGGTGGGGGAGGGGGGAAGAGCTATTTCTAAAAAGTAGGCTCGTACCCCGAGTCAAAGAAAGGGGGAGAGGAATCCGGTGCCCTCCCTCGAAAAAAATTTAAGGTGCAATATGTTGCTATTTAAGACATTTTCTACACAAAACATTGAATATACCACTTTTAAAATTGTGTAATATTTTACACACAAATTAAACACAAAAAGAAAAAAGGGAGGGCGCATACTTTCCTCTTTGGATCCGTACCTGGGTTTTACGGCCCTTTAATAAGGCCTTAAAAGCTGACGAGAGTGAAGTTTGGTGAAGGGACAACATGACATCCATGCTCGAGCAGGGATTCGAATCCAGGACCTCTCGGACCGTAAACTGACTACACTACGAAGGACGGCTCACTGACCTTGAAGCAGAACTGCAAATGTACACATAAATAACTGAAACAAGTTAAAGCAAGGTTATTTTCGACAAAATATCAGTGGTTATAATCACCGCCTGTAAACGCGAGACGCTGCAGGTCATGCCCAGTAGTTTTGCATGATTTCGAAAGTATTTGTTTTAAAGTAACATAATTTTCACATCTAACAATCCCTACACGGTTTTGTCACAAATGTATCATAATTGTACATAATTTTGAACGTAGCACTAAACCTCATACTTTTTTCGATTTTTGCACCGTACGTATCACCAATTTTGTTTTACAATTATGCCAAAGTAAAACAAAATTTGTTTGCGAACCAACAAAGAGTTATTTTGCGAAACACATACAAAGAGTCGTATGACATTTCTTAGACTTGAATTTTTTCCCACATCATTCTGTTAAAAATTTTCGATTTTTTTCCACCGCTGTAAAAAAAAATGTACCTGCCATGGCCATACGGCGCCCGCCTACTGGCCGTGTGTTTGTGTGAGAGAGGCATGACGCAAAGGGCGATGTTGACCGGCTCATCTGGTGCGACCACAGGACACTGAAACGGGCGGCGTGCAGTGGTATCGTAGATCGTTCGCCTGACTGACACTTTCAGTAGTGACACCAACTTTATGCTGGCGGAAAGTTTTAAGCAAAGTTCATTGCATGCTTCTACAGTAGTTTCACACGAACCACGTGAGTAGTTTTCAAGATATAACATTTTGAAAAAGCTGTTTTCAGCTATTTTGAGAGACTCCGAAACTATTTTTATAATCGACGTGGCGCTTTTAAACCACCCTTTTGTCCAGGGGCGTCATTTCAGGTTTTTCTTGGGGAGGGGAGGGGCAAGATTTGCATCTTTTTTTTTACTAATTAAGCATGTATAAATTAGAAATTTTAATAATAAAACTTTAGTTTTATGTGCTTAAGTTAGCATTATTCAAATAACAAAATACAAAAAATACATTTTATACACTTAAAATACTCAATACAGGGGGTGGCATTTACCCCCCAACCCCCTAAACGACGGCCCTGCCACACTCTCGGGATGGGTTTGAATTGTATTTTCTCTCCGTACATTGACACAATGGGCACATGTGGAAAAATTTCTTAAAAAAAAACGTATTTACGAACACATCGCAACGCACTTTAAACGCGTGGTAAGCGAGGCCCTTAAGGGACCTTACTAAATAGGCTGCATTTGTATGAGGCATAAAATCGATGGAGTGGTAAGGGTGTCTCTGACCGGAGTATGTAATGCATTATCGCCTCATCGCGTAAGCCACTCAACTGGCGTGCAATTCTTTACCATTATCATTTTTCCTATGGAACTTTAATCGGTGACCAAATTATTTTATTTGTGACAAGCATAGTTCAAAGTCAAAAGCTCGTTTCCATTGTGTATTACGAATACTTTTTTTGTCAGTTACGACAGTCTGTAAAAGCCATTTTTGGTCATTTTGAGGGACCCGAAACTGGCGTTTCTAATAAGTGCCGAATTTTTTAAACTATAGCGACATAGTACGAAGTATACATATAATGCACGATAAAAAGTTTCGTCATAAAAGTATAGCCGTAATTTGTTGCTCCGTATTTGAAGCGCAGGTAGGAGGCCTCGTAATAAAGGGGATTGATAACAGTAATCTATGAACGCTTAATTTTCTGCTGCAAGTTCCATACAAATAACTGTATCTAAATTTTCAGCCTGGCAAGGCACATACACCACATTTTCATAACCATTATCAAATTGTTAAATTTTCACTACCTTTCTTAATTTTTCACAAGTAACAGTCCGGAGATAGACAGTCAATTTTTTTTTCCTGTGGATGTCACAAATGTATATGCAATAGTCGTGAAGAAGCTTAGAGTAAATATAGGGTAGAGGGAGTATCCTCTACACAGCTGCGTACGAAATTGTGTGTTCAACATGTGTCGTGTGACTTTAGTAAAATATGCGCGGGAAATTTGAAAAAATATTGAGAGGCAAGATAATAATTGCTTAGTAATCACACCTATGTATGGTTATTTTGGTCCCTTATGAATATATGAACTAAGGAGAGCATACTACCATATTATCGAATAGTATAATTGCGTAGAAATAACAGAACAATAAATGTAAGCAATGTTTGCCACGTTACTGTTTTCTTTAACGCAGCTGTTTTTAGTAAAAAGTAAATATTATCTACATACTTGCTATAAGGTTTTGAACTGAGATATTGTAGACACCACATGACTAAATATATATTCTGGAAGGTACGCCATAAGTTTCAAACAACACATAAATAAACAACACCAAACTCTCGAGACCATGTTGGGCACACATTTGTGACGTCATGTTCCCTCTACTATGTATTACCTCTATGAGAAGAAGCCATGCCAACTGTATACAATATGTACGGTGCTATGTCGCTAGCTTTGTCGATGACTAAAACACAATAGAAAATTTACAGGCGAAATAAAAGCAGCAGTTCCATTATTTCACAATAGCGTATTTCTTGCCGCCCCCTCCCCCTCCCAAGGTCGTCTATATAACACCATGCATGATTGCATGACATTGGCAGATAGTAAAGTGCATGTGGCGCAGGGCTTATGTTCGGCGCCAGTGGCTTGGTGTGTGGTAGGCGGGGCGGCTGCCCCAATGGCGGCGCGCGGGGCCGCTGATAAGGCGCGGCTTATCGGCCGGGGATAAGCCTTATTTATGTGGTGTTTGCAGGCGCGGTGCGGCGGGACCCACTCCTTCAGTGCCCCTTGCCAAGCGTAAATCATCTGCTCGAGGCACTATCCCTTCCTCACATCTTCCCCTACCCTGTCCGATCAACTCTCCTTCCAGAACTCGCCCGTGGAATCTACCTGGGCGCTGTCCGGACAGTGGCATTCCACAAAATGTGTGGATCTTCACATGGCTTGTGGAATTATGCGTGAAATGTATGCCTGTATGTAATTCTTATACAGTTTTATCATTAATAAATGCAGTAACATGCACGAGAAAATGTACGAATTATAACTGAAAATTAAATTGAAAGCTGAACGAGATTTTTTTACCTTGACGATTCACTTTCTGCTGAATATTAGGGTGAACTCACTTTGTCAAGTTGCCAGCGTGGTACGTAACTAAAACAAGGGCGTGTTCTTTTTCCGTTGAGTTTCTCACTGTGTGTGGAATTGTGTGGAATTCAGCTGTGGTGTCTGCGGATTTTAGGGTGGTTGGTCAGGCAACACTGCTGAAATCACACAACTAGGGTTACAAAACGTTGAGTGAAAAAAAAAGGAAGACATCCGTTTTGCAAAAGGCAATTTCACTAAAAAGGATAATGCCAATTTTTTTATCCCGTACATAAATTACGGTGTGTTATTTTTCCCGTGAACAACCAATTTGGCTACTAAAGAACACGTTCTATTTTTTTTCCATACAAATAACCAAGTGTAAACATACTATATCAAAGAACATAACCTAACTAGCACACTCAACAAATATCGTGACGTGACGATACGCTTTGCGTGTGTGACAGCAGCTTCGAGTTTGCAGTTGTGTGCTCACAGGAATAGAAGACATCTCACATAGGTAATATCTCATCATGTCAACAAGCTGGACATTTTTGAGCATTAAGAAAAATCCGGCCGGACGCAAAAAATAATTCCATAAAAAGGAGGGCATATTCTGGTAACCCTACGCAGAACAGCTCAGGCCATGGTTAGTGTGAAAAATGCATAATTTCGAGGCAATGACGTTCTCGTCAAGTGTGACATACGACACTCCGAATGATCAGTTGCTGGTCTGTTATAAACACCCCAAAAGTATTGCTCCTTTAACAAACACATGCATGTTGACACAGTTTGTATTATGTTACAGTATCTGTCACCAGGAAAGTAGTCGCTGCATTTCATTTATTTTCTTTTAAAACGTGTTCCAAAACATAAAGACTAAAAAATTACGGCGAAGAACAGCTTTTCTTGAGTACAGCGCGGAGATTAATTTCACAACTCATCCGGAGGTAAGGTTATTTCTACAACTAGTTGGAAAAGTCTATGTTAGAAGTTTGGCACAAGCTTGAGCGCTGGTATCGGTAAGATACGTCAACAGACCAATCACAGAGCTTTCCAGAATTTTAATTTACACGAAGTTGCTAACTTGAAAGCAAATCAAAATTAAATTAAATTACTTCTCTCTTCACCAAGTCTGGTTTAATTAAATTTTACTATGACTTACTTATTCACTTATGTTATTTGTACACGAACAAAATTCAGCTCCAAGGCCGGTTTACAATTTGCCGTGTCTAACATATTCTTATATAATGATCTTCACTTCCAAGTAAAAAAAAAATACAATGGATAACATAATACATGAGTAAAACAATACAACAAGTAAGACAATACAGTAGGTAAAACAATACAATTAGATAGGCCCTAATTCGGTACATAATACAAAATATTAAACAAATAATACACAGTGAAATACGGTATACAATGAAATACACCCGTTAGCGATTGCAACGTACCGTAAACTGGGGTTACTTTGACAATTTAACATATAAGTTTTTGGGTTATCTGGTAAATAAACAGATAATCTGAGCCGAGTATTTTAAATAATTAATTTTATCCTTATATCTAATGTTTGAAACTTTCGTCATTAAATAACATAAAAACCAAAATTTTGAGTTGTCAAAGTTACCCCACTAGGTCAAAGTAACCCCGGTTTACGGTAACTAGCAGCAGAAATTTTCCCTGTGCCGAACTCTCGCTTAAGAAAACACGTTTTCTTTACAGCCGTTAATAGAATTACCCTTACCGGAAGGATGAAAGGCACCAAATATAGTGGGAAACGTGCTAGGTTGGCAACACCGCCGCCCACACGAGATTCCCCGAAGTCGCCCAGCCAGGCCGGGGGAAGGGTTCTCCCTACCCCGGGGCTCCCCTATAGTTACGACCTGCGGGCCAGAGGATGGAATTAATGCGGTGGAGGAAGAGGGAGGGGGGTATAATGAGAGAAGGAAATTACAGGTTGTGCTCGGCGGAGCGGCACCGGACCCCACCGCCAGTGTTTAATTAGCCCGGCTAAATAAAGGCATGCAATTAGGCGACATGCAAGGGCCAAGCTGAGAGTGTCGTGCGACGCGGCCTTGCGTCACCAGCGAAGCTACAGTACATTCAGAGACATCTCCCACAACCGATAGAAAAGGTGAAAGTAACCCAAAATTAAAATAATGATAATGGTATTATCTTACTATAACAATGTTATTATCTTTGAATGTTTCTTGCAATGGGGCAGAATAAAGTTCTGTATTATTGTGGATATACACCATTGCAATATAATGTCGTCCCAGAAATTTTAGAATGAGACTAAGAAAAAACAAACAAAAAACGTAAAAATGAGAAAAACAAGTTTAGTTTGGTTGTAGTCAACACATCCATAAACCAAAACAACAGCACATGACAGTCAACACATCCATAAACCAAAACAACAGCACATGACAGAGTCCATAAGGAATAAGTCAACAACAAATAAAGGGAAATAAAATAAACATCCAAAAATAAAAGTCGAAATACAAAACAAAATAAGTAATTCCTTATGGGTTCTTCCACGTGCTGTTGTTTTGGTTAATGCATGTGTTGACTATAGTCAAACTAAGCTTGTTTTTCTCCTTTTCTGTCTGTTTTTTCTTAGTCTAATTCTAAGGATTCTGGGACGACATAATATTGCAATGGCGTATGTCCACAGTAGAGCAGTACTTTACAATATTATTAGCTTTGCGTTTGATCGACTTTTAAGTAATATCTAACATCAATAATTAGGGATGCTGATTTATTGCGAGAAAAGTTGACTATTAATGCTGCGTTTGAGGTACAGGGACTGGCAGGCCATAAGAGCCAGATTGCCTCGTGCGTCAACAACTATATCGCCTTTATGCGCGGGCCGAGAAAACGGCTTGCAGTGTGTTTCGGACGTAGACTTTTTTCTACTGGACTTGAAGCGGTAACCCTACTTTTTTACTCACAAGAAGTCCGTAGTAATATCTAGCTCGTGTATATCCATTTTTGTTTCAAGACTCCAGTAGCTATTTTTTTTACGTGACAGCAGTCTGAAAAAAGCCATTTTTATCAATTTTGAAGTGCCCTAAAACCATTTTTCAATGTTTCAAAACATTATACCTATAAAATAAAAATAGAGAAGCATAGTTTCAAATGTGTTTTCAAATCGTTGATAAAGATATCGAACACACGTTCAGTAGTATTTCCTCATTTAAAAAAACTTACTCCTAACACGCTGCACCATTGTTCATCCGCATACTGCAACAGAAATTAATGTATTACATTAAAGCCTATCAAACAGTCAAATTTGCCGGCGATACCGCACCATCACTAATAATCACTGACCACGAAGCAGAACTGCAGATGTGCACATAAGTCATTGAAACAAGTTGTTGCACAATAATTTCCACCAAAAATCAGTGACTAATAGTTAGCTCAACATGCAAGTCACTCAACTGACGTGAAGTATTTCAGTTGTAGCCTTGCTTCTGTCAGCTGGGACCTTATCAGTTTACGACATAGTTATAAAGATAAAAGTATTCTGCGTGTCCGTCAGGTTGTTTGAATGCCCTGTAACGGAAAATTTCTGCTTTAAAGTGACGCTGCAAACTTCCGTGACGGCTGTTTTTCACCTTTACAATAGAAAACTAAAAACTTAGAAGAAGGAAACCATAATCTCAAGACGAAATTGTTCTTAAAAGCCAGTCTTAAGGCCATGGTCTACAATTTATTTCAAAAAATTGCAAATAACTAAAATATTTTTTTAACCAAATGCTTTGAAAATAATTCGAGACTGTTAACAGTCATACGATACAAAATTTTGCCAGAGCGTTTTTTAAAAATAATGTACCGTTTGCAACAAAAAAATTCAGATGCAAACGTACAGATATTAGTCATAAAACTGTAAGAATGAATTTTTGATATACGTATTAATTTGCGTTAAAAAAGTATCTTCGAAAGTACTGCAAAACTAAAGAGTTCCTCGTCTAACCACTGCACCAACCATCCCCCCTTTTTTTAATGTGACTTATTTGAGTAACCCTGAGTAACTTTTTTCGTGAGACAACTATACAGACTATTTTTTTTAAAACTATTTGGACTAAAAAAAATTCACACCCAGCCAGACCTGGGAACTGAACCCAGAACCCCTGGAGTAAGAAACCTTTCTTATACCGTGGCAAGGTAAAATCTTAGGGCCATTTTAACACTTATTTTAGCACTCCAAAGGCAATGGCTGTACCTGATTCGTTATTCTGCTCTACATACCGGCGAATCAGAGGAAGCCACTGCCTTTGGCGAGACAAAGAAGTGTTAAAATGACCCGACCTGCCAGCGTTACCGGATCTAAGACCGAGACATTCTACTAAAGATGGCTATGGCCGTACTCACTGGAGAGCCGAGCGGTTCGCAAACCACTCGTGGGCAATATGTTCGCCGGCTTGTACGCTCCCCAGAGCGAAATACGAGCGCCGTACGAACCGCTCGTGAGCCGCTCGCGACGATCCGAAAGAAGTCGGTTTTTTCGACGAACACGAAATTATTCGCAGCACAAGTCGGACGCGCTAGCTGCAGGTTCGTGTGTTTAGAAAGTGCTCGCGAACCTTCTGTGCTACCAGTAGACTATCATCCGCTCGTTGTACGCTCCTTGTCCGTTCGGCTGTCCAGTGGATCGCTGGAGGTTCGTTGAAATTCATTTTACCGCGAACACGTTGCGAGCCGCTCACGAGCGCCAGTGTATCCGCGCCGCATTCAGTACAGGAAGCAGTTTTTGTACGGTGAAGCTGGGCCCGGCCGACAAACTCGCCGAGCAATGAATGCTAATCCGGCAATTGTTGAGAGCACGCTGGTTTCAGTTGCGACAGCAGCTTTGCCTAATCTGCCATTGTCTAGCGTTCACGAGGTTACGTTAATTCGGGGCTGACGTATAGGGGCAGACTGCAGCTTTGCTACACGCGAGTACCGACTGCACACGAATGCAGTTGCTGACTTCCCTGAGGCAGTTCAAACTACAGTTACGAACACGCTTTTTTTACATGCTCACCGCGGTGCAGTAGAAAAGATAAATTCTGTTATACACACACCCACACACACACTTTACCTCAAACCTTTGAGTACATCCTAGTTCACGTCTCGATATATATTTAATTATTTTTTTAACAACCGGCTGCCTAAGGTTAGTAAAAATTAACTATTGGTTCATATATTTTTGTGAAGTGCTACATTGTCGTTGTCTTGCTAGTCACATAAATTAATCAATTATATTTAAAAATTTTATTTTGTTTTGTGTATACGTAAATTTTTGTATATCTACATAACAACGAGTTAGGACTTTGTGTTGGGAATATTTTTTAAAAATCGTAAACTCTGTACGAGTATTTATTAGTCGCTACTTCACACGAATATGTAAAGTGGTCTGTAGTATTGTCATGTTAGACATAATTAGTTTTAAATTTTTTTTTGGCAGTTCTTTGTATATGTAATTTTATTTTGTGCATCTGTAAAAAAATGGTTAAGTGTAAGAGAAGGCTACATTCCTTAACTCCGCCATTTGAAAAATAAGTCAATAAATAAATAAACGGCGTATTATTTACACGGTAAAGCGGGGCGCGCTTACATACGTTGTCTTAGAATTTTTATCGCTGGCTATTCCCAAGGTACAATCATTAGAGATGATGGTTTTTCGAGGGAAAACTTGACTATATGCTGGGCTTCAACGTAGGTTCAGCTTATGAAAAGATGACTGGATTTCGCTTGTACGTAGTCCCGTTGCCCTGTTTGACCGGGTTAATAAAAGTCCCACTATTGTAATATTTAATGACTTAGAGATGATGGTTTATCGCGGGAAAAGTTGACTGTTTGATGGATTTCAATACACGCCCAGCTTACAAGAAGATTACTGGCTTTAGCTTGTACGTGGAGCTGTTGCCCTATTTGACTGAGCCAATAAGAATCCCGATATTGTAATATTGGATGCCTGGTATTGGTCTGCAGACAGCTACGTTGTGTCAGTGTTTTCAAGGCTATCTTGGCACAAAACATTTACGCGATATACCATCATCTCTATGTATATTACTGATCTGCAGACAGCTGCGTTGCGTCAGACGTATATCACCCAGCCATACATGTCACAAGGAACTACAGTGATTTCAAGGGTATGTCGGCACAAACATTTTCACGATATATGATCATCTCTAACCACTGTCAAAAGAAAGTAAAGAGCAACCCAACCTTTTTTAAGTCAAAGTTAATTTTCCTGTCCGCGACTATTTTCGTATTTCAAGATTATTCACTTAATTAAGTTATATTGAATTGTGAGATACCAAGTCGTTCTTCAACAAAATCTTTATATTTAAAGATAATTCTACACATTTTAGCTCATATTGCTACAAAAGCGTGTTTTTAAACTATAATTTAATTTCAGATAATCTTGTCAGCATCAAAACAATAAAAGATGTACTGCTGCTTTAGGCGTTAACTTTCGAGAAATGTTACCGTTAAAAATACACATCAAAGTCATTTTGTCTTTTTAAAAAATTGCCATAAATGAGTTAAATTTTCGTCATTTTCGGATTTTTTTTTTTTTTAAGTACACCGGAATTACATTGCATGTTTTAAAATATTTTAGCATAGTACCCATATGATATAATTTCAGTGTAAATTATTTCATTCAAGTAAGTCACTTGGTTTTCGTTAAACCTATGTTCCTGTAACTTGCAAATTCTGACTTTGGCATGCCGCTATGGGAAAACTATGAGAGCTAAAAAATTCTTACAATTGGAAAATGTAGTCACAAGTAACGTGTATAAAACTAACACTATGCCAAGCAAATATAAAATTATGAATTTTGCCACGTGAACACCCTTAAGTAGTAACCCACTTAGCATAGTTCAAAGTCTAACGCTTGTTTCCATAGTTGTGTTTCTCGAATCTAATGGTTATTTTTCCAGATACGGTAGTCTGGAAAAGCCATTTGTGGCCATTTTGAGGGGCCCGAAAATGATGTTAACTATAAACGTGCCAAATTTTTAAAACTATAGCGACATAGTTTGAAGTGTGTGTTATATCCGTAGATATGCAACTCTAATGCGCATTACATAGTTTCGTCAAAAAAATAATAATTCACTGCAACGCATTTGAACCGCACACAGGGATGCTTCTTAGAGCATTGGTGCGTGGACAGCAGAAAGTTGTAGCTGCATCTGCATCCATGAGGTACTTGAGATGATTTCAGAATTTCACCCTAACTTTCAGAAGGTCTGCTACACAACAAAGCGGACAGAAATTTCTTACCCGTCATTCTTACCTCATAGATACTTCCAGTGGCGGCTCGAGGGTTGTTGGTAGGTAAGGCACAAAGTTGAGAACTGTACACTCGTGTGAACGCTCCGCCGTATACTAATGACCATTAATAGAGGTACGTCAATTTCGCGGATTCATCTGGCAGTAACCTAAATTTCTCAGTCCTGTACACGCACTGGACACAGTCGATTATTCATTGGCTTACAACATTACAAGTGAGTAGCACGCGATAGCTGTAGGAATTATTTCCTTATTTACTACTGTCTTGCGGTAGTCAAATGCGTTTCGTGACAGCCGCCAGCTAATCACACACGTGATTATGAAGTATACATTTTGGGGTTCAACCTCACCTGGAATGTATCTGCGAAATTGACGTTACTTCTAACCATGAAATATCTACTGGCTACTTATTGTGTTGTGAGCAGTCAGTAATAAGCGACACCTTTTTTACCAGCTTGTCAGTGGCTGTAGTGTCAACTAGCGCACTACACTATACAGTTCTCTGCAACTTGTGCCCTGCCTGGCAACAACCTAAAATTCGCCAGTAGATACTTCAATACAAGTCGTGTACAAGGGGATTGTGCGACCATGTTTAATTTACAGTATTTTTCCCACTACAAACATTCCCGAGGGCATATAAAAGTTTTTTTACATTTCATGCTCTAAATGTTAATCTACTTCACCTGATTTACATGATTAGATAACAAATTGCTTCCATAATTTCTAACATTCGTTGGAAGATAGTAAAAAAAAATACAAGCATTCTTTCTTTCAACAAATGACACATAATATGGACGTAATTTATAATCTAACAATTTAAAAAGGTATACTGGACTAGTATTTAGGGAATGAATGTTAAATATGTTAATATGTCTTCAGGAATGCTTGCAGAGGTAAATCAGAGATGGCAAGGAACCATTCCCCGTCACGACTAATAGCAGAACAAGTTTTCTTCTGCGGTGTGTTATCGTCCTGCGAAGACGCCAAAGACTGCCAGAGAGGCGAGTGACAGATGACACACGTCACAGTGACACTTAACAGTGACAGGATGGATGACAAGGTCATGCCGACAGCTACTCTCAACCCAGAAGCTTCAAAGCGATAGCGCTACCAAGGTGCAGCCAGGAAAGTAATACTTAAACAACTGACTCGTATTTGGCCTACAGTTGCATTTGGCTGAATTTACTACAGAACACATTCTAATTAAATAAAATTACCACCACCAATTATTAATCTGACCAAAAAATGGCTGTTAGATCATAAAAGTTATTACCGATTTGATAAAAAAATTAAGATATGACACAATTGTAAAACCACCTAATTTGCCCCAAGACACTCCGCCTAAATTATTATTTTCATTAATCAAACCAACGTTTAAAAAAATCGATTTAAATACGTCGGAAAGATAATACATTGTGACATCACACGAATGTGTATGCGATCTGGAAGCCACACCAGAATTTTCGCTACCCACAATTGTTTCTTTATGCCGGTAAATTGAAGATCTAACTTTTTCAACCAGACGTGGCCAATTTTCAACTTTTACAGAAAAGCGGAAAAAAAAAAAAAAAAAAAAAAAAAAAAAAATAAAATAAAATGCTGTGATAGGGGCTTACTAACGAAAATGAAAACATAATGTTTATTAATGTTGTACACCATTTTAACTATCAAATTATTGTTATGAATGACATATATGAAAATTATATTTCCTTATATATATATTAAAGAAAAAATGTCCTTGTCTCGTCCTGGACAGATATGAGGCGAAGATGCACCACTAAAGGGGCGTGTTAGATAATTTTCTTTGTATTTCAGTTTTCGAGCCATAACATTTATTCAAATTGTATTATCAACATTTTCTCTTTGACAAGACGTAGGGTATATTCTTGATAATCTGACTGGCACAAATAACGGAATATTCATTAATTTGTCATGCAGAATCATTGCAAGGGAATTATAGGTTAACTGCCAAGAATGATTACAAGTCCAGTACAAGATAATCATATAACAGCACTCTTATGATCTCCAAAATTCAACACAAATATATTCTATGCCTCAACAGTGCCACATTTACCAACAATATTTCAAAACAAAAGTAATTGCAGAAAATCGATAGATTAAATTTAACATCTAGCTCTTCCCCTTAAGGAATTTTAAAGCCATAATGTTTGATTAAACGTGCAAAAACATTATGATTGGATACTATTTCCGTTGGACATTTGTATGAGTCAGTAATAAGCTGTACGTTACTTACAAAAAAATGTTAAAACAACAACGAAACGTAAAAAACCTGAACGACTAGCATCTTCCTTCGAGTCGTAACTCTAATGTCTTCCAATATACAGCAGATGTTATGCTCTTGTTTTGAGTGCATAACTATAATGCAGGTGATATGCCAGGTTTTGAATAAAAGCACAAATACTCAAGTGAGTACTTATTTTTGGATTTTTGTGGACATGTTTGGTTTTGAGAGTTTGCTTCTCAATTATTATGTATCAAACACTGGAGACCATGATGGGCTCGCATTTGCGTCGTTAATATTCGTAATGGTGATAATTCGCCCCCGTTATCTAAATCTTCGTGACTGTAATTTCTGTCAAATTGGTACTACTCGCTTCTTTCGCCAATAATTAAAAAATAAATAAATGAGTTCTATCTTCTCGTTTGATATTTTACTGGGTATTCCAAGATAATTATACAATCTCAAATAAAACTAAAAATTCAAAATAATTCGGCTGCCAGAATTTGTGAAACTTTAAACCAAAAAACAATGGTTTATGCAGGCACAATGTTTTAGTTGGATGGGTCGATTTACTCTATGGCTCAAGAATAATAAATAGAGAGAAATACGTGAGGTTAATCTTGCTTCCTTGTCAATACTGTGAAATTGGCAGGGACGTTAAAAATTCGCGGTTTCTTTTAGACACAAGTTGAAATTCAAACAAATGAAAGTAGGTGTCACTTTTTCAATTGGCCCTTGACTTATATGACACCTCCTGGAGGTTTCTCAGCCAATATTAAAGAAGAAACTTAATTTTGGTCCATTCACGAGGCATCGCCGTGTCAGAGCTCAGCCAATAAGCAGACACTTACGGACACTAAATTTAGGTGAGAAGAATTTTGCAGCAACTAATTTCATAGTGTTACGTGCACATCTGCGGTCGTTCAAGTGGGGACATACCATAATTATAGATGATGGTATATCGCGAAAATAGTTTGTGCTAACATATCCTTGACGACACTGTAGTTTCTTGCAGCATATATGATTCGGTGATATACTTATGACACAACGTAGCTGTCTGCAGACCAATAACAGGCATCAAATATTACGATATCGGGTTTCCTATTGGCACAGTCAAATGGGGTAACAGATACAAGAACAAGCTAAAGCCAGTAATCTTCTGGTAAGCTGAACGTACGTTGAAATCCAGCAAACAGTCAAGTTTTCCCGCGATAAACCACCATCTCTAATCATAATTTTATGTTCGTATAAAACAGGGTTAGTTTCGTAGTCTTATAGTTGTGTCGCATGTCAACTTAGGTTTCTTTGTTAGATGTTTGTTATTTAATTTATTTTTTTTTCTGTTTGTTCCTTGTTTTATCTGACCCAACTCCAGTTTTGGAATTTCATGTTGTGTATGTATCCTGATGACAAAACATACTCTGCTTATTTATGTTTTATTGTCTTATTTTTATTTAGTTTTCTTTTGACAGTCATTTATTTCGCAATGGAGTATGTCCAAGCAAATAAATCCAGTCATGCACTCCCATCGCTCAGTTCTTTCAAAGATCATATCCATGTTAGGAGTTGGTGGATCTGGCGTGACACGTGACGTAGCGTGGTACGAACAGTATTTTTCTTGTATAACTATTGAAAATGTTTCCAATGAGTTTACCTACGAAAATAACACACACTTCAAACGTGTCGCTATGGATTTAAAAATGCCGTCGGCTATTTGAAAACATTATTGTCAAGTTCCTCGAAAGTGCTAAATATAACTTTTTCGCGTTGCTGTAGCTGAGAAAATATCAACGTAACCGGGAAACCAAATCATTGACCCTGCATTGAACTTTACCTCTTACATTCCACGAATAAAATAACATTGTCATCGGTCGAAACCCCGTTGAAAAAACACTTTCTAAGAAAACACTGTACGCAAGTTTAGTCCTTCGCGCCTAGAGGTGTTGAGGTGTTTGACGGACGTGCTGTATTCGACTTATCGCCTTCCACGTTTCCGTGCCTCGACCGTAAAGAGAAAGCTACCGTCATTAACCTTGAAACGCACCTACGCTGCGGCACTGCTGACAAGCCCTACCCGCTACAGCAGGTCAACCCCAGCCAGAGCATGTATCTATCTCTCCAGGCGGCAAAGATGCCAGCCAGAGAGGACAGGTACCACGCGCAGTAGCCGGGGCGGCTTGTAACCAGAGCCTGCTCCCCAGCTGGTGCGGCTAGGGACCTGTGGACCCGACACTTCTCGGAAGACTCGATGCTAATGGCGACTACTTGTCTGGGCACAAGGAACAATGGGCGCCCACGCGGCTAGCTTCCCAGAAACAAACAGCGCGAGGCGAGGACAATGGGGCCGTCGATCCCTGCGACCGCCGCGTCGCCCGGCGACTCAACAGCAGCATCTGCGACCCGACAAACCCTCACCGTATAAATTACCCACAGCCAAAGGACATTCTTCAACACCGCCTTGTCAAGAATAACTTATACCGGAAGTTCAACCATGCAAGTATTAGAGACCCGGTAACTTCACGAAGATTTCAAATTCATGCACACGTTAATTAAGTTCTAGATTGTCACTGTTACTCCTTCAAGTCTGTTAACCAATAATAGATCTGCATGAAAACACTCACTGACTGACGCACTACACTGTAGTAGCTGCAGACAGAGTGTACACAGGACTACGGAGTCCGGCCAGCTGGTCTTTGAACCCTCCAACTTTCCGTGTCTCTATCAATTATTTATATGGTTATAACTAGAGACCTGCAAGTATCGCGTTATTATCTGACAGCAGACTTAGACTCCAAGTTACTGTATGCTCATCTGACGTATGGTGTTGACCGGCAGTTTGTGTGATATGCCTGTAAAACTTATACAACCAATGGTATAAGGTCTGCAGTAAAATGCCGAGTATCCTGTAATGCGGATAAACAAAGATACGAAGGCCCGGAGCTAATAACGTCACGGAGTGTGTTCGGATGAGTATAGGCCAGTGCATTCCAGTCTGTCACCAAACAATAACGCGAAATTTGCACGTCTCTAGTCATACGTTCAAATTAGATAAATTTTAATTTTTCCTATATTTAAATAGAGATATATTTTTTATAGTTACAGGACTAAGAGGTAATTTGTTGAGCTTTAATTACTTTAATTATCCATGGATCAAAGGCTCAGAAATCAGACCAATCAGATTAACTCTCATGCTGTCCACGTGAAGAACGTGGTTAATTGAGGAGTCTTCGCTGGGTACAGGTAGGGCCCAAAATACTTCACGTATAACATGTCCACGGCGATAGACATTAGCCTAAGTCTAAATGGGATGAAAAGAGCAAACCCTTTTAGTCAGCTAGTCCATAGCTGTGGACGTGGAGAAACTTTTTGAACTGTACTTCACACGGCGAGTAGCTTGTGCCCAATGAAGCCGATACCTTCTCGGTAGAAACTATTGATTTTTACAAAAAAAAATTATGCCCAAGATTGTTTCAGTGACTTACGTGCGTTTCTGCATCACTGATTCGTGGTCAGTAAGTGGATGTTGCTTCGCTCTCAGCATTGGTGTTTTACCCGCAAATCACAGACGTGTGGTGTCGCAGTAACCTCGTTATGATTGGCACACTCATATGAATGACGCCTCTGCACAATGACATGATGCCAATAGCCATGAATCATAATGGGTTCCTCACTCATACACTACGCGATTAGACCTGCACTTACTCGCTTGTTCATTCTTGACTTAGTATTACTACGGAAAATTTCTAGAAAAAGTTTTTAATATTTACCTGATTCTTCCGAATCATGTCGGCACTAAATGCAGCCAGGCAAAGCAATACCTCCGTGAACATTGTAATTATCGAATTATTCAGCTTTAAATACGCCATATTTTCAAACGCCGCCACAAACATAGAAAACGCGTTCTTACTGGCTAAAATGTTTATGACGTAGTCTTATCTGTTTTGGTACCCACCGCACGCCAGGCACTATTGTGTGTATTGGAATTTTTCACCGACTTAAAAAAACTGATAAAATTTAGCGAACCCGGTAACGTAAAAGTTAATGCGTGGAATTCGCCCGTTATTTGGGCATGCGTGAATTGTAGATTTGGTAGCCAACAACGAAGATTTATTTCACTTGTGTTGATTTTAAAGGAGTAAAGACAGCAATTTACTCGGAATAAAATCTTAACTTCAGCGCCGTCTGATAAATCAAGGAGTACTACATGGTTTATGCTTCAAGAAGAGACCTAATAGTCTGATATTAACGAGAAAAACACAGTTTACGTATATAATACTGTATTGTGTACAACATGATGCGGTTAGCATAAAATAAATAAGTTCTTTTAAGTTAAAAATTGCAGTCAATAGCGTGCAGTTTGCAACGAAATCTCCGCAGCTGTAATATTTTGGCAGTTCCACTGACTGTGGCAACGTCATTAGCCAGCCGGCGCCCGTGATTGGCCGATAATTCGATGGGTGCGCGGAGTCTTGCGAAACTTGCCCCGAGATATATTATGTATGTTATAAACGAAAAATTATAACTTCTAACTTTCGATTTACTTTGCAGTGCTGGGATTTCATGAGAAATGTAACAGGTGTGGCTTAAATGTACTCGGAAAATCTTGTAAATACAGTTAAGAGGAATATTCGCAAATTAACTGTACATTTAAGGCTCGGTTTCAGCCGCCATATTAAATTTGACTATATATATATAACTTCTGAGGAGAAAAATGTTAAATCGGCGACTATTCCGCAAAATCTATTTACCTTGAGCTACAATACAAGGATGGCAATAGAGCTAGTAATGTATAGTTAGGTCGCAATTTTTTCGGGCAAATTATCAATATAAAAAATTCGCCACACACAAGTAATCGCATATTTAACATTTTTCTTATTACAATTTCAAAAAAGTGAAAAATTATAAAATTCAATATGGCGACTGAAACCACGCCATAATCAGAAGGCGTATCTGTTTTTCCTCAAAAATATTACAAGTATGGAAAATATTTTCGTAACGTAATTGGGTTTATTTTCGCAATACTTTAGTGATATGTTCAATGGCAAGCATACAATAATTTATTACAAAATATTTCCGTTTCGAAAAAAAGTTTACCGATTGTTTTTCAATTTTCGTTACTTTAACTTTACGTTTGTATTGCATATTGGCGAAATACTTACAAGTAACGGAAACGTAAAGTCAAATGTTATCAATTGTGTGCAGGCCTTTAGGCGGCCGAGCAATGGTCAGGTCCCCACGTGGCTTTTGAAGAGAGACCGCAGGAGGAAGAACTCGAGGACCGAGGCCGGAAGTGCGGAAGTCGGTAGCCGGCTGGCAAGAGTGCTGAGCGCCGGTTCACAGTTGGGCGCGCACGCAAGCTGGCCTACATGCCGCACTGCGACACCAGGTTAAGGGCGCGGTCTACCTCAATTTTCATCACCATTTTTTTACTTTCTATTTGTACCAGATATTTTTTTTCTTACTTTAGACACAAAATGTGACTAAATTAGGTTCTTATGAAATTTTTCATCTCTCGTAGTTATCGCGTAATGGCTTGCTAAAGTGATATTTTGCATGTTTCCGTTTTAACGACTACACTAAAACCAACTGATATACCAAACTCAAAAAAATCAGAGTGGATAAAGACACTGCAGGCTACAATGACATGCTCATAAAATTAAAGAATAAAAATTATTTGAATTCTAAAAAAATGCTAAAACTGAAAATAAAAATTTAAAAAAATTAATATTTTTTTTAAAATACAAATAATTTTTATTTTTTAATTTAATGAGCATGTCATTGTAGCCAGCAATGTCTTTATCCGCTGTGATTTTTTTGAGTTTGGTATATCAGTTGGTTTTAGTGTAGTCGTTCAAACGGAAACATGCAAAATATGACTTTAACAAGCCATTAAGCGAAAACTATGAGAGATAAAAAAATTTCACAAATTTAGTCACATTTTGTGTCTAAAATAATAAAAAATATCTGGTACTAATTAAAAATAAAATAATGATGATGAAAATTGCGGTAGGCCGTGCCCTTAAGGCGCCCGCCTGGTGGCCGTGTGTTAGTGTGAGTGAGGCACGACTCCAAGGGTTGACCGGCTCATCTGGCGCGGTATCGCCTCTAACGCAAGACACTGAAACCGCGTGCAGTGGTATCGTAGATCACTCGCCTGACTGACACTTTCAGCGGTGACCCTATATTTTTGTTGGTGGAAAGTTTCAAATAAAGTCCAATACACCTCTCTATTGTAGTTTCACAAGAATCCCTTCAGTATTTGTTTAGATATAAAAGATTGAAAAAGCCGTTTTCAGTCATTTTGAGATGCTCTGAAATGGTCTTTCTAATTAACGTGATGTTTTACAGCTTCTATTCCAAGGTAGTTTGAAGTGTTTGTTCTTTTCGTTAATCCACACATTAGAAATACGTTTATTAGTTTCTTAGATAAAAGCGTTCTGCTAGCACGCTGCAATGCTGGCTACAAGACAGGCAGGCGGGCGCCTTAAGGGGCCTGCCTACCTGCGCTTGAAATGCGTTGCAGCGAGTTGCGATTATTCTTTTTTTGCCGAAACTACTTAACTCTCATTTTATTTGTGTGTCTATACACTTCAAAACCATGTCGCTATAGTTTCAAATATTCGGCTCGTTTGTTAAAAACTTTTTTTCGGGCCCCTCAAAATGGCCAAAAAAAAAAGTTTTCAGACTGCCGTATCTGAAAAAATAACAACCGGATTCGAAGAACTCAACTACATAAACAAACTTTAGACTTTGAACTATGCTGTCCACAAATAAAATAATGTGGTCAACACTTAAAAGTCCCATAGGAAAAAAAGATAATAGTACAGCACGGCATATCAGCTGAGTAGCTTGCACGGCTAGGCGATAATGTATTACATACGTCGGCCAAAGTCAACCTTACCGCTCCTGCCTCACACACACAAACGCACCCCATCAAAGGATGCCCCTTAATTAAGAGCCTGTGTCACTGAACATGCTGAGTTTTTCATAATTTATCCCTGACTTAAAATCTGGCAAACTTTATTTTAAACATATTTCAATAGGCACTTAGCTACAATTATATCTTTACCTTTCATTACACTCATGTTATTCTTCCATAAGAAAACTCATTTCCTTTCTAACCTGTAGTAGAATTAACCTTTAACCTTACTGATACCAGTGCTACTAGCGGAGGAAATTGTCCATTGCTAAACTCGTCCATAAGAATTTTAATTAGTCTATCTTCATAACCTGTACTAGAATTAACCTTCATCACGTTACCACAACTTCATAGAAGTTTCAGGTTCTTAAGTCAGTAAGAGATTTTGGCACTGGTAAGGAATGACATGAGATGAGTATGGAGCAGCGCCGGAATGAAAGGTCGGGAGATCTCCGAGAAAACCCCGCCGACAAACGGCATCGTCCGGCACGATTCCCAAACGTGATAATCCGGGGACCGACAACACCGGGAATCGAACTCGAATCGCCTTAGTGGGAGTCTGACCACTCGACCACCGCGGCCCCTCGGACTCTTAAACATAGAGTGGAATGCACAATACCAACATGAAAAATAGTACAGTAAATATACCTTAATTAGTTAAATGAGTAACCGTTAAAGCTTTCATTACAATTCCAAATTTTTTATATTTCTATAAACACATTCACGGAAAAAATATATTTAGTATAATGATTTCATTGTATTAGCTTCTATGACCTTTGTGTATAGCCTTAAACAGTTTGTGTTTTTAAAATTTTCTAAGAGTTTGTTTGTTTTATTTTTTGTACAAATGTATTATCTGAAATCATATAACAAAAAAATGACGCAAAAGTACAACAAACAAATGTTTGAATGTAAAATTGCATTAACTCTCCATTAAGAAAATCGATAAAAATGCTAGGGTTGCACGTTTTTTAAAATACAATTCCATTTATTACAACAAAGGCAAAATATAATACACACCGAGATATAAAGAAAGAAGTACATCGAATAAAAGCAGTAAATATGCTAATGGAATTATCAATAGGCGGTTCGGAATAAAGTGAACCCTCAAAAGAGCACTGCTAAAGTTCTATTTTCAGCCAATTCGTATCTGCCCACGCATAACAGGTGACGACGGGAAATGTTTAATTTCTCTGGACAAGTCACTTAATGTTTGCGAGTGTAAGATAAATTTTGAGGTCGGTAGGAACCTATATAGTTTGATAAAAAAATTTTATTAATTACATAAAATAAAAACACGTCGATTTCAGTTGATTCGAATTATGTATTATTGTTGTATTTAAATATAAAAATAGACGGAACTAGATTAAGAAAATCGCTGTCATCCATACAAGTTGTAACGTAATTATTATTGTTGAATTATGTGCAGTAACTGCTGGTGATTTTTTTTCCAAAGGTTAAATATTTAGTGCTGACTTTATCCCGGACGACATTACTAGGATTCTCCGTGAACTGTTTCAACCATGATTCAGATTAGGATGGGGTAGCCAGCCAATCGCCAACCCCCAACTTTGAGTACCAACCAGTGATGGATGAGTGATGACATGAAACGATGCCCTACAGACGGAGCAGCAACGGAACGCAAGGGCACGGGAAACGGGAGAAGCTATTCTCTTGTCTCAATTTCACAATTTTTTTAATAAGAAAGCTAGGAATAACACTGATTTGCTTCTGTATATCTTCCTCGGTTTGTCAATCGGTTATAGCAGCTGCGACGGGGGACTGCCAGCCACAGTGTTGCCAGATTTTCGTATTTTTGCAACCATTTACAAACACGTGCTGTTATGATATACCTAGTATTTTAATAATGCAGTTTAAAATTGTGAATGATTTTTTTTATTAAATAGTGTAAAATAAGTTTATTTGCAAGTGAAGCCTACAATAATGTTATAATATCAACTTTGAATACATTTCAAGCAAAATAGTTAAATAAATTACAAATGAATTGTTTAAAAACAAAATTTGCTTCAAAACATGTGAAACTACTTTGCTCAAACATAGGTAAAGCCGATCGATGTCGAATACATGTCTTAACATGACTTCTCGAGATTCACAAAGAACTTTGTCGTACTGAAGGACTTAAGGTCCGTGAAAACAGAATGAACAAAACTACAAATGAGACACGAAAGTTTGTGCCAATTTATAATTTACTGGCGCGTGTAAAATATTAACCACAAACACATTATCATTGTGATGTCGTTCTTGCAAAACATTATTCGAAATGAAAAGTGTTCATTATTCTCGCTACAAAGGAATTTCCGTATTTTGGTGTAAGGCTGTGACGTCCTATCCGTTAACCGTACCAAGTCACGCATTTCCGTGGCAGTACGTTAATGGCCCAGCTCTTAAGAAAAACTCAAGAAATGGAATTTTTGAGTTTGACTCACTAAGATATACACAGAAGTGCAATCTACTCAGTAGAAAATTAAGAACAACACGTAAATTCTCTTGTTTTAATAACATGGCACTTTATTCTGATTGCCAGTGAAGAACTAGATATTGTACTCCTTCTCACTTAAAGTGTGTTAATATCAGCAAAGGCAGACTATAAGAATTTTAACACCTTAAATAGTTTCCTCTGAAGTTATGCTTCAAATTAACACCAACCAAATATGTTAATTAACAGGTTGTTCGGCAAAACGGAAATATTTCTATATAAATTTTTACTCAAAACTGGGAATTTTTAGTTCTTTCCCTTTTGAACTAGGCCATCGGTAAAGATAGTGGTATATCACGAAAATTTTTTGTTCCAACACGGCCTTGAAAACACTGACACAACGTAGCTGTCTGCAGACCAATAAAAGGCATCAAATAGTACAATAACGGGATTCGTATTGGTTTGTCAAATTGGGCAACATTTCTACGAAAAGCGAAAGCCAGTAATACATTCATAAGCTGGACGTGCGTTTATACCCAGCAAATAGTCAAGTTTTCCCGCGATAAACCATCATCTCTAGCTATTGGTACCGTAAACCGGGGTTGCTATGACAATTTTCGGGGCTACTTTGACTATTCAAAATATTAGTTTTTTGGTTATCTGGTAAAATAAACATATAATCTTAGCTGAGTATTTTAAATAATTCCTTTTATCCTTATAGGTAATGTTTGAAACTTTCGTCACTACACAATATAAAAACCAAAATTTTGAGTTGTCAAAGTAACCCCCCTGGTTTAAGGTATATTCCCGTACAGTAGGTATGGCAACGCTGCGCAGCCCGTCCCGCTAGTTCAAGTCTGACCGGGCGAGTGAACCTGCGGGCGAAGACGGGTCCGCGGACATGCGGTTAGTGGCCGGCGACACGGCTAATCTGCATGCGATTACACGACAGGTGTCGGCTCGCGCGATCGTCACTTGTCACTTCGCACTGCGCCGCAGCCGCACTGAAGAGGAGAGAGTGAGAGAGAAAGTGAGAGAGTGTGTGGGTGTGTGATGAGTAGAGACCTGTGAAATTCGCAATTTATTTCGAGCACAAGATATAATTCAAATAATTGTAAGTTTGTGTCACGTTCGTAATTGGCACTTGGCATAACTGACACCTCACAAGAGCACTCAGCCAACAATTAAGAGTAGGCTCGACCACGTGGCATCACTGCGCCAGTGAGCAGCTAACGAACAGCTACTGACTCTTATGTATACAAATCGTGCCGGACGATGCCTTTAAGGCCACGATATTTCTTTCATTTCAAACAATAGCCAATACCTCAAATATTTTTTAACCAAATGCTTACAAAAATTTGAGACTGTACAGCCATACGATACATAATTTTGCTAGAGCGTTTTTTTAACATTGACAGCAAAATATGCGATATTTCAGGGACAAAAATCTAAAAATCCGTTTGGTGTACTGCAACAGAAAAATTCAGATACAAGCGATGATATAGACTGCTCAGTAACTTAAGTGTGTCCTCGGAAAATATATGAACTACAGCCATCCCCTTCTCTGACATACCCCTCCCTCCCTCCTACTCTCCTTCAACACTCTATACACCCCAGCCAACAGCGAGCAACAAACACTGCGTACAGTCTCATCAGCTGAAAAGTGACAACCAGTGTGTACTTAGTTGTTGTCTAGATCGTGTCGTTCTGCACAGCGCATCTACAAGGTATATCATTGTGACATACAAAAACCTTCATTTCATGGACTGCAATGGCCTAACAGACCTACTACAGATAGTCGCTTACAATATGAATGGAGTGTACTGAGACTGATCCAAAACATTCCCCTCCACTGCTTTCACACGGCGACCTCGAACACTAGCGCTTTTACCTCCCCCTACCCGGGGCTACACTTAGGTCTGTCAAGCAGTAAATGTTACAATTGTAATAATGAATTTTTAATGCATGCATTAATTTGCATTAATTTTTTTTTTTCAAACCACTGCAATGCTAAAGAGCGAGGCCTTAAGGGCGCGGTTCACTTCAGTTTTCAACGTCTTTATTTATTTTTATATTTGTACCAGATATTTTGTTTATTATTTTAGACATAAATTTTTACTAAATCTTTCTCTTAGGAAATTTGTGTATCTCTCATAGTATTTGAGTAATAAGTCGTAAACGTCAAAATTAATTTGTGTATCTCTCATAGTATTTGAGTAATAAGTCGTAAACGTCAAAATTTGCACTTTACGGTTTTATGTACGCCACTAAAACCAACTGTCATACCAATCCGGCAAAATTCACAGTGTATAACAATGTTGCAGGCTATGATTTGACACATATAAAAACAAAATATAAAATACTTTTGTATTTAATAAAAATGCTGAATTTTGAAACAAAAATTTTAAAAATGTAAATTTTTTTAGGAATACCATATATATATTGTTTTTATATAGGTCAAATCATAGCCTACAACACCGTTATTTGTGTGAATTTTTTCAGTTTGGTATGTCGGTTGGTTTTAGTGGCGTACACAAAACCGTAAAGACCAAGTTTTGACGTTTACGACTCATTACGCAAAAACTATGAGAGATACACAAATTTCCTAAGAGGAAGATTTAATCAAAATTTATGTCTAAAATAAGAAATAAATATATGGTACAAATATGAAAATAAATAAAGACGTTGAAAACTGAGGTGAACCACGCCCTTAAAATAGAACACGCGTGCATGCTACATAATTGTTCACGCGCCAAGCGAGGATCTCTCTGGAATGTTCGCGCGACAAACGATACAACAACCTGGCTAGCACAGCACATACGCTGCTCCGTCACTGCGTATTTCATCCGAGGATCCAACATCAAAGATGTGCGTTTATTCCCCCGTATACCGCACCAGGCAGGCTGCTGCGAATAAAATATACACCTTACTGCCGTCCCTATTACATTCCTTTACAATACGGCGACAGTACAGCACAACCACAAGGTAGTCCTCTTACACCTCTCAGCAATCCGTTACCCGGCAACAACAGACCTGCAGGCTGGATGTCTTTTGTTAACTGAGAAGATACGTTTTCGCAGAAACTCCGCATATTGCGCCTTACCAAGAGTGACTCACCACGCGAAACATTTCTACTATACAGTTCAACGTGCAACATAGGAAGGGTTGCAGGAACGCGAACAACTATCGGAGATATATTTTTATTTTGCGACAGACTTGTCAATTTTCTCGCAAACCTAATGGTTTGTTCACAATTAAAAAACACAAGCACAGAACACATAACAGTAGAAACTGTGCACGACCAGATTCCTTGTGCAATATTAGTTCACAATTGGACAAGGTTCCCATAAACTGCATAGCGTAAAACATCATTTACAGCATAGAAACATAGTTATTAACAGTAAAATATCTTTTCTAGCTTTGCTCTGTTCTCGTGTTTTTTTTGGAGGTTAAACCAATTCACAAAATTCTTTGCTATGATTGGTTGCTGTCCTGTACGTATGCAGAAGAAATGAAATATTACCATTTTCTACGTCAGCATCTCTATGCACACGACCACTTTTTCGGTGTTGTGAATCAGTAGCACGGTTGTAGAAGTACAGTTCTGGACACTCGCCTATCTACCAACCTATTTTGCTTGACCCCCTTGTTGTTTGGCTGTAGTTCGTCAAGTTATCGAGAACGTTGTACGTCTTTGGCGCTACAATCAGGGCAGTCAGGCTCAAACTCCACCCACTTTTTCCCATTGTTTACAATATAAAGTAAATAAAGATTCCTGTAGCCATGCTTTAGGATTGTGAGCGAAGGAAGTATTCCACAAATTGACAAAAAAAATAAGTTTTGATAAAGTGTTTATCTCTATAATGTAAACACTGGAAAAAGTGGGAGGGAAGTGGGCGGAGTTTGAGCCCGAACGCCCTGATTGCAGCGCCAAAGACGCACAACACTCTCGGTAACTTAGTGAACTTCAGCCAAACATCACGGGGGGTCAAGTTTCCAGGCGAGTGTGCAGACCTGCTCTTCTACGGCCGTGGCCAGTGTGTAAGACTACATTAAGGTTAGTTCTTGTGCGCTTACTGTTATGTTATCAATTGTGACTGCGCGAGCACAAGTTTAAATAACTCTCTGTGACAAATAGTAATCCTTCGCAGGAGTCATCACGAGGGAGACAGACGCCAGTTCAGCGTGTTGCGCTTACAGGCGACGAGGCAAGTAATGCGAGTACAGAAGTCGCCCTTAGAGAACGCGAGCTTCCAGATCTTATAGCGCTCGTTTTAGTCCAATAGCAATATATACAACAATACGATATTATTTTACTTACCTTGCACATGAATAGTGATGTAGGGCGTCACGCTTATTCACTTTTTTTTTTTTGCTAAACCGCTACACTAATTCCAGTTATTTTTATTTACCTACGAAAAGAACTCAAGACTTCAAACTATGCTTCTATAATTAAAAAAACAGAACCTTTATTAAAAACATTATTTTGGGCCCCTCAAAAAAGTCAAAACTGCTTTTTTTTTTCACTACTGCACAGCCGGATTCGCAAAATATAAAATAGAAGTATGAATTGACCTCCACTACATACTAACAAGCGTGGCGGATCTAGAAACGTTAATATTTTTTTTTGGGGGGGGGGGCTTAGTATTTTGGGGAGGGGGAGAGGCTCTTATGTGACTTTATGGATTGTAAAAAATACCAGCCATCTCAAAAGTGTGGTTGTATACCGTTACAGTACATTAAAAACAACATACATAGAAGTAGGACACATTAAATGTACTTGGATCATCATAGAACAAAACTCCAGTTTCCTTGAGGCGACTGGACATTCATTGGCTACGTAATGTTAAGCACGATTTGGAGAGGCCCCCTGGGGAGACTCCTCCCCCCTCCTTTTCCGCATAGTAGCTTCTTCTTAAATCCGCCACTGCTAACAAGAAATAAAATGGTAGGATCGTGGTTTGTAAGCCCCTCACCATTTGGATATAAACAAAGCTACTTAAGTAGAAATCACAGTAGACAGATTGCACAGTACTCAACAGTTAACGCGTAATGTCAAAAAAATAAATACTTTTTTTTTTTAGTTACCATCCCGCTATACGCTAGTTCAGCGCGTTGCGAATCGAGTCGATACAGAGGGCGTCAGTTTCAACTCTTACCCCTTCCCTACTTACGTTAACCAAACGCGGAAAATCACATCCGTTACATTCCACACCGCCATGCCATTTTCTCTTTTGTGTAAGGGCCTATGCACAGTTGAATACTTAAGCATTTCAGTTTAACAACTGACATTACGATAGCTTTCAATACATGGCTTCTTATGGTGTCGTACACACTGGTGACGCCACAGCCATGACTTGAAGATTCCGATAAACTGAAAACCTAAGTCGAAGCCAAGATGGCCGTTCGCAAAGAACCAGCTGTATACGTATGCTAGAATTAAAAATTTAACTGTCGTTTTGTTCTCCTGTATTGGGATTTCGTGAAAAAGTAACAGGTTTGTCTTAAATGTAGCCTACTCGAGAAACCTGTTAAGTAGCGTTGGAGAAGTATTCGTAAATGATATTTTAAGTTGCGCCATTGCTTTTATTCTGAAAAAAAGTATTACAATAAATAAAAAAAACATAAATAATTGGTCTTATAATTGGAATGTTTACGTGATATGCTTTTATGGTAAATATATAATAATTTATAGCCTAATATTTTCGTTTCAAAAAACAGATTTTCAACCGTTGTTACTGTAATTTCACGTTTGTATTGTGTATTGACGAAATACATAAAGTTAACGGAAACGTTAAGTCAAATGTTAAAATATTCAATTGTGTATCAACGAGTATGGAAAGACAAGACGTCGAGCAAATGACTGTACTGCTCAATAGTCGATCAAATATGAACTACTCATCATAATTCAATAAGACATTTTTTGCTGAGTAGATATGTTATAGCGGACGTATGTTTATACAGCACTAGGCGGTAGTATGCTTTACTTTCGAGTAAAAAAATTAAAAACTGTTTTCTTAAAGAAAATAAGGGCTCGAAGCCACAAAATCGATAAAAATGGAAAACTTTAATTAGTTTTTAATGTGATAATATCCAAGCCTCCATTAAAAACAGTATTTCAAAAATACTCCCAAAGACTTTCCAACAGATCACGCTGTGTCTTGACTGAGATGCTGAGACTGAACCCACACACAACACCAAGGAGTGTTTTATGGAGGGGGGAGGGAAGTCGATGAATGTGGACGGAGGAGAAGAGAGAGAAAAAACACGCGCGGGGTCCTCTCTGTAGCCGAGATCCGGCCGGCCGCGGCAGATACTATGTCCGGGTTGGCCTTGAGGCGCCCATTCACCTGTCCGCGCGGGCCCGGTGGTACGGGGACACAGAGAAGAGAAGAAGAAAGAGGCGGAACAATGCGGCACCTTTGATGCGCGGGCGCGCTGATCACTGGCCGGTGGTCCAGCGCCCGTGCACCAATTAGCTCACCAGCTTTGACAACTGTACTGTCCTAAGGGTGTTCAAGTGCGATAGTCATCATTTTATATTTATATGAAATAGTGTTAGTTTTGTATACGATACTTTTGAGGGCAGTTTCCTTTTACGAAGCAATTTTAACTGGCGTAGTTTCCTCATAACGGTGCGTCAAAGCCAAAATTAAATTTTCTGCTACCATGCAAATTGTGAAAACCAATTGACTGACGTGCGTGAAATAACATACTGTTGCGTGCCATGTACCTGGAGGCCAGTGGTCGGCGGCCGTTTCGTAACACCTTGAGGGCTGGCCGATGATTCAAAGCCCGGGTGGCTCATAGTGGGAATCCCGCCGAACCTACGTCATAGATACTTGTCCCAACTGCGTCTTAACCCTTCGAGGGCGGCCGACGTGACTGCTGGCTCATCCGAAACATGATGAAATA